>JAZHYW010007700.1:0-47349 GCA_037355805.1 Ixodes ricinus
AGGCGTTGTAATCCCATACTTTTGTTTCTTGTAATGCAACTATATCACAGTTGTAGTTCTCTAAAAAACAAAATAGTTCGTACTGCTTTTTAGGTGAATTGATTCCATAGACCTCAAGTGTAGAAATACAGAATGGACCTATCTCTGTGGTGCCACTGGTTTCGCTATACTTCGTTTCACCTTATGTTGTACCGCAGCGAAGGCTAGAAGCGCGAGCTCATAGCGTTGGCAGCCGCTCTTATGCCACGAGGGCTTGTGCCGCCGAGATGTGCCCCAGAGCAAGGAGCTCGCGCTTGTAGCCTTTCCTGCGGTACATCATAAGGTGAAACAGAGTTTTTTTTATAGTCGTGCTTGGGGTTGGTGACAGACCGGGTTGAAATGGACTTCGTCTTATTTTTAAACTTATACTTCCCCTCCGCTCTTTAAGTCCCAGGCTTATCTGTGGCTCCGTAGCGCAGGGAACTTTCCTTCCAAGCCTCCAGCTCCCAGTTCGCTTGCTCCTTAGTCGAACTCAGCTTGACCTTTTTGCAATGCCTGGCATCCTTCGCCACATCTCCAACCGTCTTTGGTGTCTGCAAGTGCTGTGTTCTTGTGTCCTTGCCCTTGTTTGTTGGAGCGACACTTCCTGGGCTCAGAGGCGAATCATGTGTTAAGTTTGCACCGTTATCCTCTATCTGAATTTTTTTCAGTAGCTCTAGGTTCTTGATCATCAAGGTTTAGTTCGACTTCCCTGTTGTGCACGTCTGGGGAGTCTTCAGGTGAAGTGTCAACCTTCTCCATCTCTCCTACATCCATGATGAGTTCGCTGTCATCGGTTCTCTGCGATGTATTATCTAGCAGCTTCGAGGCGAAATTAAAAAAGCACTCCTCATTTGTATGTCCATATCTCGAGCACTGGATGCATCGGGGTGTGATGCACTGCCTGGGAATGTAACCGATTACTTTACAACGTAAGCAGAGAGGAGGCCTTCCAGGGATTACCCCTAATGTGTTTACCCCATAGATGTTCAGCATGTGTGGTACCCTGTCCGCACTGAGGTGTTTTTTGAGAACCAATGTCACCACTCGCGTTAGCGTCTCCTTTCTTCGAGATCTGAGAATCGCCATATTTCTCTTTTAGTATACTTGACATCACCGAAAAGTTCAAGGACCTTCTTGATCTCCGTGTCTTGCAAAAATATCGGAAGCCACAGAAGCTTCAATTTAATCTCTTCTTTGCATGGGTCGATGACCACATATCTTTCTCCTTTCACCTGAAGCTCCTCACATGCCTTGACTTTACACTTGGCTGCTCCATTGGCAAAGGTGGCCAACCAAATGTGGCTCATTTGGTAGGGGCCCAAGCCAAGGAGGTCTTTGCGCTCAGTGATCGAAAAGAGGGCTTCCTTCAAATCAGTGGCTTTGTACAGACGTCCAGTGATATCAGCATGCAGAAAGAGAGTTTGTATCGAGCATACCTGATGGTACACGGGGCAGAATCATCCTGTAGTCCTTGGAGCTTTCCGCTACCCGCTCTGAAACCTGGCCATCCAGTGCCGTCGAACTGCTCTCAATGGAGCTCATCTTCCGTCGTTCTTGTACGTCTTCGTCCCGGCCCTACGGCAACCGGGACGAACCCGGTCCCGAGGAATTCGCTGCAGTTTAGGACAAGCAGAAAAGGCAGTGTTCCCATTTGCAGACACTTTGTCCTCTTCCTCAAGTTACGCTACCACTCCGGGAACCCCTTGTAAATGCTACTTATGCTGACGGCGGCGGCGGCGTCTCTCTCCACGAGCCAGCCAATCCGGCGTGAGCGCCGTTTCTAGGGGGTGTATCGCCTGCGCCTTAACAATATGCGACCGGGCGGCGGTGCCCTTGGTTATCCCTTGGGCGCCGCCGGCCAGTGTTTGCCCTGCCCAGTGGCGGCTATTTCAGGGGGTCAAAACAGATGCCTTGCCCCCCCCCCACTCTGAAAACTGGGGGGGGCAAGCGCCGCCCTGCCCCCGGTTGGTACGCCCATGGCCGCAAGTTTTTACCGGTCTCGGCGAGGAAGACATTGACGAATGGCTCGACATCTACAACAGAGTCAGCACTTACAACCGATACACCAGTTCGATGAAGCTAACCAACATCCTTTTTTTATTTTACCGACGTAGCAAAAACATGGTTCCTAAACCACGAACACGAGTGGCAATCGTGGGAAACTTTCACAGCTCGTGCAAGAGAGCTGTTTGGAAAACCAGCAAATCGTCGGGCTGTTTCGGAGCGTCGACTTAATACACGCATTCAACAACCGGGCGAAACCTTCACGTCATACATAGAAGACGTCCTGACTCTCTGCCGAAGGGTAAGCGACCAGATGACTGAAGGTGAACGAGTTCGTCACCTCCTTAAAGGAATCTCCGAAGAAGCCTTCGGGTTGTTTCTGACACAGCCTCCTGCGGATGTTATATCTGTTGTAGACGGCTGCAAACGCCTCCGAGAAGCTCGTCAACAGCGTGTTCTCTACGCTGGGTATTCACCAGTGCCTCAGGTACCGATGTGTCAAGGACCGCTGCAATGTGCTCCAACACAAGAAAGCACGCGTTCAGTCATCCGCGAAATAGTTTGTGACGAACTGAGGCAGTTCCTTGTCCACCTTTCGTGAAACACCCTGTGTATACGGCAGGCACGTATCCAGGGGGAGGCCCATGGGGCCCGGCCCCCCCCCCCGAAATCTTCCATTTTGCTGGGACCTCCTCTCCCCCCTCCCCGTCATACAGCATTTTGTCATGGGCGGCCCCCCCCCCCCGAAACAAAATCCTGGCTACGTGCCTGGTATACAGGCTGTTTCACGAAAAATGGACAAATTCAACATTGCAAAAACTACGCGTCGCAAAAAAAAAAAAAGCTTTGCGTTGTTTTGGTTTTGGGCCAGGGGCCTATTTAGGAAAATTATTAAAGTCCAAGATAATTAGATTGTTAATTATTTTTACGTAATTAACTTTTCTAATATTGGGTTTAAGGGCACGGTTTTAATTAGAAAATTGCTCAGCATCATCAAAAAACCTTAAATCAACAAATTGCAGAACGATAGAAGGCACGCGGAGCATTTTACGGCTTTCTGGAAAACCGCACAAATTTGACGGGTTTTTAAGTTTCGGTTTGCTATCGGAGCGCATCTCGGCCCCGACGGCACCGCGACCCATGGAGAAATAGTGCAACCAGCCTCTGCTGCGCTGTCATCGCGTGACGCAGCAGAGGCTATATATATATATATATATATATATATATATATATATATACATATGTGGAGGTGGGGTCCGCCGAGCGTTCGACTGGTGCGAGTGGCGTTCGACGAGTGCGAAAGGAGAGAGCGTCGGAGCGTCCGCACGCATAACCACAAAGCAAATGCTGGGGAAGGTGCTTCGTGTTACTTATCGGTGCTATTATGTGGCGGTGGGGTCCGCCAAGTGTTCAATTGGTGCGAGTGGCGTTCGACGAGTGCGAAAGGAGAGAGCGTCGGAGCGTCCGCACGCATAACCACAAAGCAAATGCTGGGGAAGGTGCTTCGTGTTACTTATCGGTGCTATTATGTGGCGGTGGGGTCCGCCGAGTGTTCAATTGGTGCGAGTGGCGTTCGATGAGTGCGAAAGGAGAGAGCGTCGGAGCGTCCGCACGCATAACCACAAAGCAAATGCTGGGGAAGGTGCTTCGTGTTACTTATCGGTGCTATTATGTGGCGGTGGGGTCCGCCGAGTGTTCAATTGGTGCGAGTGGCGTTCGACGAGTGCGAAAGGAGAGAGCGTCGGAGCGTCCGCACGCATAACCACAAAGCAAATGCTGGGGAAGGTGCTTCGTGTTACTTATCGGTGCTATTATGTGGCGGTGGGGTCCGCCGAGTGTTCAATTGGTGCGAGTGGCGTTCGACGAGTGCGAAAGGAGAGAGCGTCGGAGCGTCCGCACGCATAACCACAAAGCAAATGCTGGGGAAGGTGCTTCGTGTTACTTATCGGTGCTATTATGTGGCGGTGGGGTCCGCCAAGTGTTCAATTGGTGCGAGTGGCGTTCGATGAGTGCGAAAGGAGAGAGTGTCGGAGCGTCCGCACGCATAACCACAAAGCAAATGCTGGGGAAGGTGCTTCGTGTTACTTATCGGTGCTATTATGTGGCGGTGGGGTCCGCCGAGTGTTCAATTGGTGCGAGTGGCGTTCGATGAGTGCGAAAGGAGAGAGCGTCGGAGCGTCCGCACGCATAACCACAAAGCAAATGCTGGGGAAGGTGCTTCGTGTTACTTATCGGTGCTATTATGTGGCGGTGGGGTCCGCCGAGTGTTCAATTGGTGCGAGTGGCGTTCGATGAGTGCGAAAGGAGAGAGTGTCGGAGCGTCCGCACGCGTAACCACAAAGCAAATGCTGGGGAAGGTGCTTCGTGTTACTTATCGGTGCTATTATGTGGCGGTGGGGTCCGCCGAGTGTTCAATTGGTGCGAGTGGCGTTCGATGAGTGCGAAAGGAGAGAGTGTCGGAGCGTCCGCACGCATAACCACAAAGCAAATGCTGGGGAAGGTGCTTCGTGTTACTTATCGGTGCTATTATGTGGCGGTGGGGTCCGCCAAGTGTTCAATTGGTGCGAGTGGCGTTCGACGAGTGCGAAAGGAGAGAGCGTCGGAGCGTCCGCACGCGTAACCACAAAGCAAATGCTGGGGAAGGTGCTTCGTGTTACTTATCGGTGCTATTATGTGGCGGTGGGGTCCGCCAAGTGTTCAATTGGTGCGAGTGGCGTTCGACGAGTGCGAAAGGAGAGAGCGTCGGAGCGTCCGCACGCGTAACCACAAAGCAAATGCTGGGGAAGGTGCTTCGTGTTACTTATCGGTGCTATTATGTGGCGGTGGGGTCCGCCGAGTGTTCAATTGGTGCGAGTGGCGTTCGACGAGTGCGAAAGGAGAGAGCGTCGGAGCGTCCGCACGCGTAACCACAAAGCAAATGCTGGGGAAGGTGCTTCGTGTTACTTATCGGTGCTATTATGTGGCGGTGGGGTCCGCCGAGTGTTCAATTGGTGCGAGTGGCGTTCGATGAGTGCGAAAGGAGAGAGCGTCGGAGCGTCCGCACGCGTAACCACAAAGCAAATGCTGGGGAAGGTGCTTCGTGTTACTTATCGGTGCTATTATGTGGCGGTGGGGTCCGCCGAGTGTTCAATTGGTGCGAGTGGCGTTCGATGAGTGCGAAAGGAGAGAGCGTCGGAGCGTCCGCACGCGTAACCACAAAGCAAATGCTGGGGAAGGTGCTTCGTGTTACTTATCGGTGCTATTATGTGGCGGTGGGGTCCGCCGAGTGTTCAATTGGTGCGAGTGGCGTTCGATGAGTGCGAAAGGAGAGAGCGTCGGAGCGTCCGCACGCATAACCACAAAGCAAATGCTGGGGAAGGTGCTTCGTGTTACTTATCGGTGCTATTATGTGGCGGTGGGGTCCGCCAAGTGTTCAATTGGTGCGAGTGGCGTTCGATGAGTGCGAAAGGAGAGAGCGTCGGAGCGTCCGCACGCGTAACCACAAAGCAAATGCTGGGAAGGTGCTTCGTGTTACTTATCGGTGCTATTATGTGGCGGTGGGGTCCGCCGAGTGTTCAATTGGTGCGAGTCTTGGTGCGAGTCATTCTGTCTTGCTTTGCTAAAATACTGGAAAAACATTTGTGGATTAACTATGAATAGCTTTTTAGATAAGCACAGTTTACTATCACCTAATCAGTGCGGATTCACACCAAGGCCGAGGTACTCAAACGTCTCCGCGGGACTCTTTCTGATATGCTCAATTTATCTTTTGAAACGGATTCAAGTCGCCTGCGCACTGTCTCCTTGATGTCCGCGCAAGACATTTCGACAGTGTTAGCCATCACATTTTTTGTTAAGAAAGCTCGCAAAGTTGGGCTTTCGAGGCTCTTTTTTACATTTACTGGAAAAACTTTCTTACAGGATAGGCGTCAATGTGTTTCATTTTGGAGGGTATCAAAGCCGGATTCTTTTCAATCAAAGCGGGTGTCCCCCAGGGCTCGGTCTTAAGGCCTCTGTTATATAATCTTTATGTTAATGACCTCTCCATGGCAGGTAACCGATTTCACTATTTCAATATGCTGACTGACAACCGCTATTTTATCTAGAGCGTCCAATTATTCAGGGGACACTTTCTCGTCTTTACAAACTGCAGGCAATTAAAACTATGGACTGGTTTGAGAAGCTAATTTAATTAAAGTTAATGGATCCAAAACGCAGCCAATATGTTTCCAACAACCCTCTGAAAAAAGTTAGTATGACCTCTCTTTACGATTGCATTCAGTCTGGATGTCTCAGCATGTGCATGTGAGCCTTGCAGCATACATCTTCTATAAAATATCTTGGCCTATTCTTTGACAGTGACCTAAACCTGGAACACTCATCTTGCTCATGGTGTGTAAGAAAAATTCGTGCAGTGTCTTGTCGGCTACATAACACGAGATATTTTATGCCACTATCCGCTCGGGAAAATTGCATGTACATGCTCTTGTCTACAGTGATGCCCGTTACGGTATTAACGTGTATGGTCATTGTGCTCTGCGTTGGCAAATTAGAATTAATTCGATTCTTGCGTTCTTTGTTAAAAAAACATTTCCGGTGATTTATGCCTTGGCAGAGGACATTGACGTGTTTGGGGCACTGCATTTTCCTGATTTTAACTCGCTGTTTGATGGAAACTGTTGTTCATAGGCATTTTTGGGATGGTCACTTTAAAGTCTCCTTATGTACTCTTCTCGTATTCTTAGACCCAAAAGAGCGTTACCGGATACCTCGATGTATCGACAAGATTTGGAAAAAGAGCTCGGTGCCACTATGTGCCAGCATTTATGAACAAAACTACCTTCTAGTATTCTAAATTTAAGAACAAAATACAAGCTTAAGAAAGCCCTGAGGAATTTTAGTTCGTAAAGTGCCCAATAGTTTGCTTCATTATTCTAATTTCTTTGGTGTGGATTTTATTTTACATGTTTCCTTTTGCAAACGGCATGATGTCACTTACCGTAAGACGCTGCCAGTCAAGCCCAATGTGGCTTAGGCAGGTCTGACTTAACATATGTTTTGTTCATTTGCAATAAAATTATTATTATTATTATTATTATTATTATTATTATTATTATTATTTATGTTGGCGCACTGGCACTGATTGCCTTTTCCCCCGTGCGGTTCCTGTTTTTTTAAACGAGAACATTCCGATGATGACTTACCGTGACAAAAATACTCGTATAAATATAAAACTTTCCGGCACAATCTACTGGGCTTTCAATAATTTAGAGTAATTTAGAGTAAACAGCTGGGTCGTGCGTAAATTGTTTACACACATTGCGTGGCTTTATAGGAGGTCGGGTGATATTTTCCACCCTGCTCCTGCCTTCTTATTGAAAAAAATAAATTCTAATAATGTTACATAGTGGGGCCAAAATAATTCTTTACATGCGCATAAAGGTTATAGCATTACAAATGGTTTATACATACAATATCAACTTGTACGGTGGAACATGCAAACCTTGTGAGAAGAAAAACAAATTATAATTATGATGACATGGTGACTGAAATGATGACACAGTATCATGACATACTGACTGACATGATGACACAGTGACTGAAAGTCAAACAATAGTAGCGGTTATAGGACATAAATCACTTTTCATCTGTAAAAAATACCTGACAAATATTTTTGCGTTAAAATGTACACAAAAGCTGAATTCACTGCATACTACCAAACAACGCCATCTCCTACATCCTGTGCTTCTCGCCCATGCTCTTAAACTAAGACGAGCGCTGCTTTACTGATTTTTTCTTTTCTTGAGCTTGTTTGTTCATACTCATGGTAATATGCTGACAGTGTTGTCGCATTCGCATGCTGAAGTAGTAGTGGAGCAACTGGGCAATTGTTTCTTCCTTGTGTTCAGCGCATGGAAACGTTATTGTGCATGTGTCAAGAACACTGTCGATTGTGTCCCAGTAGACAGTCTGGTGGCTTTTATTTTCCACGGAGAACTGTTCCGATTTCTTCAGTAGCTGGAAAAGGTTCTTGTTGGGGTGTATAAGGCCTCCTATGTTCTTCACGTTTGTCAGTGCTGCTTCAGCAGAAGTGTTTTGTCGATGCTGAAAGCGGATAGGCATGCAGGGCAGCGTGTAGATTTTTTCATTTTCACACTCAATTCCAGTTACATAATATAGTATGCAGTCCACAGCCTTGGTTTCTTCAGACTTTTCTGTCCAGACATCTTCGCATTCCCAGTCTTCGACAGAAATTAGTCTGTCAAGCTTGGCCTTCACTTGGTCAACGAGATGAGGAGACTATGTAGTAACTTGCGATCGGCCCGCGGGATTGCACGACGCCACTGCTCCAGGCGAGCGTCATTCGATGGAGCTTTCAACAAGGACACTCGCTTTGCACAGTTCCAGTACCCCGAATTGCAGTTGGGAACGAAGCACGTCTTTCCCATCCTTATAGCATAACTTGCTATAAGCAAGTTATGCTTATAGCATAACTTGCACGATGGTGGCACCTCTGATCGACACAGCACCAAAGCAAAACATGAGGCCAGCCACTGGCCGCACACCACCACCACACCGCGAAAAAGGCGAGCAAGCTACGCCCCGAAACCGTGGCCGCCGAGGAGAGACCTCATACCCACGGTGCTCACACCTCAGCGCCCTCCGCGGCGGCGCGGAACTAACTATACTTCGTTTCACCTTGTGTCGTACCGCGGCGAAAGCTAGAAGCACGAGCTCATAGCGTTGGCAGCCGCTCTTAAGTCACGAGAGCTTGTGCCGCCGAGATGTGCCCCAGAGCAAGGAGCTCGCGCTTGTAGCCTTTCCTGCGGTACATCATAAGGTGAAACAGAGTATACCCCTGGTTCGATGCTAGCTCCGAACACGATCTGGTCGCTCGCTCCACGCGGGAAGAGCGGCCAGAGTCATCACCTAAATGTATTTCTTCCACCGTGGTTTCGACTTTGCCAGGTTATAAAAGCTGAGCAGTAGCGTCTTCAAGGTAAAACAAAAAACACAATGAAACAATTAAGATTGTCTTAATTGTTTCATTAACCAATGTAAGCTCAAAAAAGAAGCTTTCAAAAAGGATTATTTCAGCAACTGTATGTTTTTCCTCGCGACACCGGACCGCGTGCTGTGAAGAAGAGTATTGCACGGGCGCGCGAGCCGACCAGTTGTCCTAAAATATGTTCCTATCCCGGGGTTTGTGAGAAAGAACTCCTCAGAGCCGGAATCCGCCATGGCCCCAGGAACGAGCGGTGGACACCTGCTTCTGGTGGCGATCATCTGCCAGGGGTTGGGCTGCTGCCATACGCAGGACAACTCGTCTGCATCCCCGCACAACCAGGGCAGTATCAGTATCAACACTGTGACGTACCCCGTGATCGACGGCGGCTGCTGCCATCTAATATCCCGCATAGGTTCGGGTATCCTAGATAGCCTCGCCGACACTCCCGCCGATGCTACCCTCCTGGAAATGACGTCCTTCAGTCCCAATTATGACACCATTAGGAACTACACAGCATCTAATCAGGGCACTATCAGCTCCTTTATTACGTATCTATGGGTAGTTTTTGGTGTTTTCATAGTCGTCATCGTCGTCATCTTTCTTATGCGTCTCATCCAGAGATGTGGAGCTCGTCAGGAACAGCGTGTCACCAAGAACTACATGCTCGCTTTTGTGTTTTATTTCATAATTTTGACGGTTCTTCTTATTTCGTGCATCGTGTTTTTGGTTTGGCTCATTTTCACCAGCGCGGTCATGAGGATTGCCTTGGAGGAGTGGGCTCCAGACTTATACAACAGGACTTTCATAAACCTAAAACTATTCGTGAACTTGACGGTGCATCAAATTGCAGAGAGTCGACTCTTAGCTTCTCAAAATGTCAGCAGGGTGCTTGGTCCCGGTTTCGACCGGGCCTTTCAAAAGTTTATCGCGGATAGCGTGATGGAGGACCTCAGGGTTCCTTTGTACCATATGGCTCGAGACTGCGCCACTGACCATCGCTACCTCGGGCGCGTCTTAAATGGAGAGGGTCAAATTCGTCTGGGTGTCACATTCAAGAAAATCGGCGACCAATGTGCTCAAATTCACAGAGACCACGAGGAACTCTTTGGGAAGGTGGCCAAGGCTGTTGCCCACATTACCGCTCCAAATCGGCTTCAACTCCTGGAGGTTTTAACCGACTCTATGTCGACGCTTGACGCCAGTGACGTGGACGTGAAACCTTCGTACACCAGCATCGACATGCTCCAGATGAAGCTGCAAGGGTTCGAAGAGCATCACGGTGTGTACAAATACTTAAAGGAAAAAGCCATCGTTTGGCTTTTCTTTTTGACGGTGTTGTTCATCGCGACCTTGGCACTGCTCGTAATGTGTCTGCTGATGGGCATTGCCGTTCATCGACGGTATGTACTTCCTCACAGGCGGAGTCGGGTGTCACATTTCGTAGGATTACTGTTCAATGTCACGGCCTATGCCTTCTCTGCCTTTGCAATTCTGGCCATCTTCACCGTGATCTACTTAACTGCCTACAATACGCTTGGTTACTGTTACTTTTGCGGGCCTTACTTGATAAAGAATTATACAATTCTGGACGACGCCACCGACAGAATGTGGCCTGTAAACAACAGGAGCCAGCTTTTGTCAAAAATTATACCGAGCGAGATTGTTAGCAAGTGTCAAGACGAATCGGTCTCAATATTTGACTTGGGGCCAGTGTCATCTCATCGCCGCACCGTTCATCACCACGACTTTGATGTTTCACGAGTGAGCCTACAAGCTGTGCTGCAGAAGTTGGCCCTTCGTCCGCCAAGTGACAACTCCAAGAATCCATTGTCTAGCCATGAAGACACCTTCCGCCATCTTTTGTCGTCGCTTAAGAACGTGACGTCCTCTGACAACCGCTATTTGAGAGATGTACGAAGAATTTCCAGGGGTATTTACGACAAATGGCATACCTTTTGGGCTGAGAGAGAGATGCTCGGGTTTAGCAGGGCATCCATTGAACGAGTGTTAGTGCCGATGGTTCCCTCGTACTTGAAACGTTTTGTCAAACGTGCGACGCAAGATCTTATAACGCCGGTTGTGTCCAGACCCCCCGTGATCGGACCGTGCTTTATTATCCACAATATAATAACTTCGATCATGGATGTCACCTGCAAAGGCTTTGTCATTGAGCTTGTAAGCTATTGGGCCACGCTGCTTTTCTCAATAGTTTCTGTTATTTTAATAATTATCGTCTGCTTCTTGTTTTCCAAATATTTTCTCCGTACCCAACAACACCGCAAGACGATTTTTCGAAAACTTCCTAGAAGAAAAAGAAGACTGACCTCATTTTCCGAAGCGACCGAATCGACTGAGATGACGGAGTCTTCAGAACCGTCCTGGCCATCATCTCTGGTCTCTCGAAGTATCTTCGCCCACACAACCTCCCGAATGTCAGTGATCCCCCTTCACATGCTGAACAGTCACATTTCCCCGGCGCATTCTCTCGTGCCATTCCGGTCTTCTTCGGTGCCCATGGTGGGTCAGACATCCACCAGTTGTTTTGCGTCGGTACCAGCGATCATGCACTATCATCCCTTCGTCGGTCTAACGTCTCAAACTTCCACGCATCCCGCCATGAGCTCAGAAGCCTCGTTTCATGTCTCGTCGCACAGAATCAGCGCGCCGACGGCCGTTGGCCCAGCGAAGCACTCGCACGCTCTCAACACCGTGGTGACACCGGTCCGGTATGCCTACTCGAGCACTACGGTTAGGACGCCGCTCTCCACCCCTCCTCCACTACGAGTGATGACCGCAACACCAGCTCCGTTGCCAATGGCGCCCGTCATGATGTCGCCACCGGTGATCACCCAGCCACTCATGCCGCCCCAGGCAAGTGAAGGTCATGCCTCTCGGGCACTTTCTTAAAGGGGCAGTGCAGTGGAGTTGGGTTGGAATGTTTCTTACTTTAAACAACTTTACTAGCACTACAGTTTGTTGCAGCTTATGAGTCTAGCGCCCCTCCCACAGAGCTCTCTGCTCGCCATGATTGCTGCTTTCCTCCTCTCCAGCGTTTGCTCTACTAAAGTGGAACGAGTGGAAATCTTTCTGGGAGGGACTAGTCCTGCTATTCTTAACCTCTATTGGGAAGGAGATACAGCCGCCGCGCTCCTAGCGGCTAAGTGGCGAAATAACCACGTAAGGACAACAACAACACGAATAATTTAGTTTCTGGCGCGCCGCGCTCGGCTGACGTAGCGGAACTCGGCGTTTCGATGGGTCTTGTGTTCAATGAGCGAAGCACCCTTTGCACACGAGTCTCCGCCGAATGCAGTGTCCAATATGTGCCTCGCTCGAGGAGGATGACGTCAAGAATCCAGTTCACAGGCCTTTTCCTGAGTAAGGGCCCTGGGGAACAGAACCTGGATAAAGCGCCCATTATAGTTTGATATACGAGTCACACGCAACGCCACTGATCCGCGGAGATTTTTTATCGCTTTTTATCTCATAATCACCATAACTTTTATCTCTGTATATATCACCACAAATGCACCATCACTAGACGCGGCACCGTGGGCCTTCATGGTGCGGGCTGCGGCCTTTCTGCAATGCCGCGGCTTTCCTGAGCCAATAAGATTATGGTGTTATGGTGGTGCTGGTGTTGCGTCGTAACCGTAATTATTATTAATATCATCATCATCATCATCTACGGACATCGTTACTCACAGGAAGGGCTGGGCGTCGATTTAAACTTTAAACCCGATTAATCGCCACCCTTCACTCGATTAATTAATCGATTAATCGGTCTCGTTCATTTTCATATATATATATATATATATATATATATATATATATATAGTCAGTAGATACTGCGAGATACGTTATATAAGAGTAGTATATTACGATAGTTGCCGAGAGGCTCGGCTTCGTCAGGAGAGCCGAGCCTCTCGGCGAAACTGTCGTAATACATACAATAAACTCTTAGCATAGCAACTCCGTAAGTACGGATCTCTGACTTATTACATTTTCCCGGTCCATTGTTCTCAAACTACTCTGCCTCACCTATGTGTATATATATATACACACATGACTCTGTTTTCGTCATTCTTGTCCAGCTCGCTTCTTCGTCTTCGTCATTCTTGTCCAGCTCGCTTGCACCTTTGCGTTTAATTGCATTATAATTCATAACCTTAAATTGCAGCCTTCACCCTTGTTGGTGTTAGACTGGTGGCAGCTGATAGAACCCGTTTGCTCTTCTGACGTCTAACCCCTGGTTAGCTCAGTTGGTAGAGCGCTCCACCTGTGATGGAGAGGTGCCGGGTTCGATACCCGGACCAGGCGGATTTTTTTCGGTCGCGCACCAGTCACCTAGCTGTGTTTGGAGATTTGTGTTTGTCCTTTGTCCCTCTTGTTCCCCTTCTCCGGGGATTATTTTCGTCATTGTTATACCTCTTGTGTTAAATGAGTGTACCCATATTGAGACCGCAACATTATTCCTGGGCACTTGAATAAGAAAACATTGATTGATTTCTTATATTAATCATTATTATTATTATTATCATCAAAGATAAAACGGACTGGGTTTTAGAGTCTCTCAATCGAAAATATTGAATAAATTAAAAAGCCTCTAACACGCCAAAAAAAAAAATTTTTTTTTCGTGCTAGGCGTTGAAATGGCATATTAGGACATTACAACATTTTTTTTTCACTATAGGGCGTATTCACTGGCGGCCATATCTGTGTGCGCTAATGCTGAGCACGTGCTGATGGCTAGCTTCCACAGTTATTTTGCAACGCGCACCCCGCACCATCAAGATTGCCGGTCTTGGCAGCCTATTAATGTAAGCTCGTTCTGAGCATGCGCTCTAAACAGTGACCTCAAGTATGGCGGCCAGTGAATACGCCCTATAGAGTTGCGTAGTTTTTTTTATAAAAAATAGAAATACGAGGCCCAATTCAAAGTTCCCGCCGTGCACTGTGACGTAACAGTGTACCGCAAGGTGTCGGGGCGGTCAGAAGGGAGGCATCGACCTACGTCACTAAAAGTGGGTTCACCGGAAGTCACGTGAGTTTCACTCCTCGTGCTCTCCGCGACCGCGCCTAAGATTTTTTTTTATTCTGCTTTTCGTACGAGCGATTGTAGAAAACGAAGTTTCAGTTCCACTAGATGTTTATCGCTGCACCATTGGTTAGTTTGCGTGCTGTAAAATTTGAGGACGAAGAGTCAGTGGATCGACGTGATGGAGGTCAATGATGAAAGCGTTGCGAGTACAAGCCAGTTTACAAGTGCATGCCGTCAGTCTGATGATACAGGGCTATACTAAGGGCAAAACAAGCTATCATGTTTTGAAAACAAAAAATTTTAGAACGCTTGCAGAAATTAGGATTGATAGCATACGACACGCCCGATCACATTGCTGAAGGTTCAGACGCCGAGGTCGTTGAATCATCGGATGCTCTTCAGGCTAAAGATGCCTACCATTTAAAGAATACGAACTGGTTTGTGTACCAAGTAAAAGTAAACGTCGAGCACAAAGTACGTATTTTGTCTAGAACATGAGTAGAACTTGTCTACTAGGTGCACATGCGGCCGATGTATGTCTCTCGGAAAGGCATGCAGTGTGATCTCTTCTTCAGTTGCTGAAATACCGGGACAGTCCCTCACCCAGCACCTTCTAGGCATTGTAGTTGATCACGTCAATTCACTGACTCCTCTTCTTCTACCTTTATAGCAACATTAAGCGATAAAAATCAAATAAAAGAAACCTTGTCTGCCTGGATCGCTCGTGGAAACGCGGAGAATAACAAAAATATTTAAAAAAATATTACACGCGCTCGCGGTAAGCACGAGGAGGGACACAACTCACGTGACTTCCGGCGATGCCTCCCTTCTGACCGCCCCGACACCTTGCGGTAGACTGTTACGTCACAGTGCACGGCGGGAACTTTGAATTGGGCCTCGTATTTCTATTTTTTATAAAAAAAACTACGCAACTTTATAGTGAAACAATGTTTTTGTAATGTCCTGATATGCCATTTCAACGCCTAGCATAAAAAAAATTTTTTTTTGGCGTGTCAGAGGTTTTTTAGTCGCGGGGATCGCGCAGTGCTCAAACAATAGCACACATAATGCAAGCACCGCCCCCTCAAACGTCATAACAAGTGGATCGACGGAGCGCCGCCTAGATCGCGCGTCTGGCAGTGTTCCACAACGAGCGAGATTTTGCAACGCGGCGACGCCAAGACGGATCTTTGCGGCGGCTCTCGTAGAGCTTCAGCGTCTTTGCCTGCTTGGGGCTGGATCCACCAACGATGACGTCATACGCGGACCTTCTCTTCTAGGTGCTTTTATCGGTCACACACTAGCACATGTGTCAGCCCTCGAGTTAGGCTCGTGACAGACAACACTGCGGCCACCATCTCGGGCGCCGCCATCTTGCTCAGTGCGCTTAAGCGCGGCCATAATCCAATTACGACGCCTTAGCAAGGCATCGTAATCGTATTATGACGCGTCCAAGCGCACCCCAACCGAGCAAGATGGCAGCGCCCCTGAAGCCGGACTTGCAAACGTGTATACGTGCCCGCCAGAGCAATCATTCGCCTCCTCTTATCACCTGACCCGGCTGTCTGCTAGTGGGTATGGGCGGGATCGTGATGACGTGGTGAAAGAGAGGACGTGTAGCTTCCACCGCAGTCTCAGCTTGTATCCAGTCGCTGCAGCGACAGGAATGGCCGAACTCTAGCATTATAATAGAGTTTTTAGAATAAGGGGCCCCAACGCTTTGGGCCACCCGAGGCGCTTAAAGGCCGACGTACAACCTCGATTTTCTGCTAGGGAGATTATCCACTTAGCGCTCCCTCTCCTACGCTGCAAGGGGAGTCAAGTTGGGGCAAGATAAAATAGTGGAGAGGATACAGGAAAGGAGGAGGCGGGAAAAAGTGGAAAGCGCGAAGTGTACGTCGGTCTCTAAGGCGTCGTATTGCGCATGCGTACAAGGTCTGCGCATTCTCCATGCGACACCTCAAGCTGTTCGGAAGCTTTGGGGCCTCCTAAAGCAGGCTAATGCCTGGAGCTCAGCACGTGCCATGTGCTTTGCTAATCCTATAGCGGGTGGCTATGATGAACATTGCCGGCATATAATCGGCACCAGGTCACGTGACCACTTGCTCTGGCTACCGTTACGTGAACAGAAACGCTACTAACATCTTGAAGATCCGGAGAGAACCAAACGTGAAGAACACACACAAACACAGGTTGTGACCGTCAAGTATTACTTCAAGATAGTGAAAGTGAAAAAAACAAATTGGTGCACTTTCTTTTGAGAAACGTCCGAACGATGGCACAATATTTTGTATTTCTTTCCTTCTGTCCCGCCTAAAAAATTAACGTAAACGTATATTATAATGAAAACGCAAAAAAAAAGTAAAATTTTCTCCCGCTGCAGGGTTTAGGAGCACTTTTCTTGCCTTTTAAAAATGGATATGGGACCGTTTTGTTGGCTGCTACAAACTTGCCATTTGTACTGGCCGCCAACCAGGCCTAGTTCAAAACATGGTTAGTATATTTCAGTTATTTAATTAGATAATTTCTTCTTTTTCAATCTTCCCTGACGTTTGCGAAGTACTTTTATTTGAAGAAAGCTCAACGCCTGAACGTCGAGTTCAACGCATTAGAGCAGTGCGGGTTGTGTTCCACCTCTTTCCTGTGATGGTATTTTCATTATAAAACATCGTATTTCCATGGACCTGTGAGCCGTTGGTGTTCAGTGGACTGAATTTGTACGTGTGAAGTAGGTTGTGTGAGTGCCGCTGTGCCTAATAGACTAATCTGAATTTTGTGTGCATGGACTAGAGATGCTTTAGAGACAGAGCGTCAGCCGTTAAAACAACAACAGCGGCGAAGGTCGGTGTTGTTGTGAAGAGAACTGGCTCCAGATGGCGAGTGGAACTCCACTGAAACATTTAACGGGGGTTCTGTTTAATGTCTCATCGGCACGCAGAGTGAGTCACATCGGGCGGACGTATTTCCGCAATGTGAACAATGTCATTTCGCTTCGGAGGTGTAAGAGCACATAAACGGTGTATACCCTGTTGCGGATTAAGGAAAGCAGGACAAGTTCCTCCTCCGTTCTTTCAACTTTATCAGAGTGAAATCTGGAGAGGAGGCAAAAGGAGGCGAGTGTCCAGCTTTCGCTCTACAAAAGCGCAAAGGGTGGAGGAGGAACTATTCCGATTTTCTTAACGTCCAACAGGCTGGCAATCGGCTGGCATGTGCGCAGGCTACACGCACACTCTCCAGGACATATACACACACACACTCCATTACGACGGTTTCGTGTTTTGGGCGATTCATCCCTATAAACCGCAAAAATTTACCCCCCCTCCCCCCCAATCAATTTTATCTACATAAAAAAAAACGAATCGCAGTTTTTTGAATAATTAATACTAAGCTTCACGAGAAGAGGCCTTTCACTACACCTTTATTTTGTTTTGATCAGGAGGAACACAACCCGAATTAAACTTTCCGCTAGGCTTTTTTTTTCTTTTTTAATTATACACGTTTTATCTTGTTTGCTTTTCTTGTCAGTACCGGGACAGTATTTAACTATGCAGGTTACGCGCATGTTCTCTTGGGATTAAGGAATTCCATGCCTCGGTCCTCTTTTCCTCAACATAAAAGCCCCGAAAAACGTTGAATTTTTTTTTTCGCACCATAAATGAACATTAAAAAATTCCGAATACATAGGGAAAAATACGCAGCATTACTGGCACTACAGTTGTTGTGCCCCTTCTTCTAGTTTTCCCATTTTCGCGCTGTTTTTTACTCATTTTATGCTAAACCAGCTAGCCCAACTCCACGCTTTGTTGAAATAAATAGCCGCCCCTCCCCCCCTTCCTCACAAAAAAGAAAAAAACAAGAAACAGCAAAAAATTTAATAAAAATTAGGTTCCGCGATCAATTGAGCCCTAATTTTTACCATTAAAGTGCGCTCGTCTCGCGCGCTCGACGGTGGGCAGACAGAGAACCAGCAAGCAGCAACAGGGTCGTCCGTCTCCTCTGGTTACGGCCCGATGCCGTGGGCACAGCCGATGTACGTCATGCCCGGTTCACCCGTGTACGCCATGCCGATCAGCGCTTCTATTACACGAGCGACCGCGTACCACTATGTCTTACCGCCCTGTGCCCTCGCTGCGCAGGCTCCGGCGTACCAGCACGCTTACCAGACGGCGGCACCGGTGGCCCAGGGGACGACGTCGCTACGCCGCGTCACGTCGCTGTCGCAGCTGTACAGCAGTACCGTGGCCACCGCTCCAGCCTACCCGCAGTACCAGTACGCGCACCCCACGGCAGCGCAGGTGTCCCAGAGCGCGGTGTCCGTCGAGCACTTCGCATCGCAGCCGACCCTTCAAATCCCAGCCACGGCCACCGTCCAATGTACCCAGTACCCAACGGTGCCCCTGGTGTGCCAGGGAGCGACTTGTCATGCGGTGTCCACGTCGCAGATCTACAGAGGAGGAGGAGCGCAGGTGGCGGCAACTCCAGCGCACCATTCCGTTCACCCGACGCTGTCTCGGGTGCCCCGAAGGAGAGCATCGGTGACCCGGGTGACAGCACAGGTTGCCACATCCGCGACGTCTCTCGGACTGATAGCGGTGCGTGAATCCGGGCACGACATTACCGGTGGCACAAGCATGAAGCGTCATGTCCAGTCCCGGGTGTGCCACCAATCAACCGTCCAGATCAGCCAGTAAGAATAAAACAAAATGAGTGTTTTTCCCCGTCTTGTTGTTCCATGCAGCTTTCAGGAGGGTAACTGTTTTTCTTATTTAAGGTTTGGGTTCATTGTAACCGCACTGTTCGCAACGTTCACGGCCTATAGGGGACGCACAAGTACCTATCAAAATGGCTGTCCTCTGAATGATCGTCGCAGAACAACAGCACGAGGTTGGGTCTGCGACGCGTACGTAATTCTGAATTTTGTGAAACACGAGCAATATAGGAGCCTTATCTAATACTTCACGCCTGGAAGGTGTAAGCGAGCACTATCATTCTGAAGCCGATCATCCAGGAGCTCAAGAGCGCGATTCTCATACCGCGGTACCACCATCGCTGAAAGTTGCGAAAATACTCACTAACAGTGTGAGAACGACAGTTGTCTCCCATCAAGTGCGAGGTTTCTATCTTCGCTATAGTCCGTTGCAACTCAAGAAGGTGGGGCGAGGGAAAGGAAGGCCGGGGAGGAGGAAGCAGACGGAACACTGGAGAGGACAGGGGAAACCACCTCCTCTCTCCAGCGTTCCGCCTGTTTCCTCGTCCCCGGCCTTCCTTTCCCTCGCTCTACCTTCTTGAGTGGCTTAAATTTAGACGCAGCCGATGCTGCAAGCGCTAGCTCCGGGCTTTCAGTGTCCCTGCCAAGCACGCGCGCACGTGCAGTACAAACACAGTTCAGGGCCACATGCTCGCACTTGCAGCATCGGCTGCGTCTGGACTTCAGCTGAAACGAAGTATAGGCGTTTTGTGAGGCTTGAGCGTGCACACGCAGACAAAAGCACGAGGGAAGGCAACGCATCACGTGCTGGAAGCGTCCGAACGAGGCGCCCTACCGTTTTCATTTCCCGTCAGTGACTAGTATAGACCTTTCCAAAAAAAAGAGCGTGTGGCCGGTGCCATCTTGACTGTTCGTGCGTATGGCGCGTGTTTTCCTCGCTTTCCGAAGCGACGAACACGCACGTGCGGAGCTGTGAAGACCGCACGCGGGACTGTGATTTTGTAAACATTAAAAAAGTCTATATTCGCGGCTCCAGCGACGGCGGTCTAAAACAGGTCGTGCCGTGCCAATTAGGGTGTCCGGAACGCGTCTCCGACTTCGTGTGTTTAGCGCCCCATTCTGCCCATCTATCGAAAGGGGTCCCGAAGGGAGCTTTTTTTTTCGTTAAGTTCAACGAGACGGCGACAAAGAGTTTGATCAATGGGAGGAGTCGGCGGGAGCCGGGTGGAATGGCGAAAGCGGCGGCGCCGTCAGCACTGCATATTCCCCACGTGATGATCCTGCGAAGTAAAGAAAATGAAAGCCGTTTACAACTCCCTGTAACGCCGAATTAGAGCGCAGCTCTTGAGGAGGAGTAGGGAAGGGTACCGAGGGGAGGGTATACCCTCCTCCTCCTCCTCACCTCCTCATCCTGCCTGCTACTCCTCCTCCGAGCGGTGTCGGCGTCGCCTCACGAGGGTCACGTGACCTCACGGGATCATGTGACGTCACCGGGGTCACGTGACCACGTCAGTGACCCTGTGAGGTCACGTGACGATGAAGTCATCACGACGACGTCATCGTCATTGTGATGACGTCATCAGTGACGTCACGTGTGACGTCATGACGTCATCGTCGCTGATGACGTTATCGGTGACGTCACCAGTGACGTCACTGATGACGTTATCGGTGACGTCACCAGTGACGTCACTGATGACGTTATCGGTGATGTCACCAGTGATGTCACGATGACGTCATCATCACTGGTGACTTCATCAATGACGTCATCAGTGACGATGCTGATGCCGATGACGTCATCAGTGATGTTACTGATGACATCATCAGTGACGATGGGGATGCCGATGACGTCACTGATGACGTCATCAGTGATGTCACCGGTGACGTCACGTGTCCCATAATGCACCGCGCGGTTACGCCGACGGCGACGTCGCTCAAGCCGGAAACGGACGCCTAAGAGCTGCGCTCTAAAATAGTATCCGAGATGACCTCGAAGGAGGCGCGTACCACGGCGCGTGTATTTTTTGTTTCTGGATGAGGCTGAAAGTACATGTATGGATATTTGTAAGAGAATGAAGGAAATAGGAAGTTTTTAGGTGCTGAGTGCGTTTACTGAGCCAGAAAAGATGTCATTGACGAGGAAAGTTCCCCTGAACATGAGGCGAAACTGCAAACATGGGGTGCGTCTTCGGGGTTATGATTGAAACTCTTACGGACGCGAGTCCGCGGTTTTGACCACCCACTACGTCGTGGCCGCGGCTGCGACTTCGATCTTTTTCGCGAACCATGTGTTTCCTGGTGCGTCGTTCGTTTCTTCAGTGTTTCGATAGACGCAGCGTAATGGCTGCTGCCGTCAGCCGTGCACTTCCCCTTGCCCCCACCGAAGGCACGCACCTCCGGCGTTGTCGTGTCTTTGGGCACCTGGCCGGACGATCTCATCCATGTGGTTGCCAGCATTCTCAGACTTCCTGAAATCTATTCAGCGCAGCACCTTGGTGCGCAAAGTTTTGAAATCGTTATCAACAGCCGTTCCGCCGCCGCCGAGCTCAACGAAGCCGGCGTCGTTACCACTGCCTCTTCCCAAGTCTGCGTCGTTCCAGGCGGACCGCGGGTGACGAACGTCACTTGCATGTTTCTGCACACTTACGTCTGCAACGACCTCCTGCTCCAGGCCTGTCCGCACCTTGTCCGCTCACGGGAAGGTCCTGGACATCACACATGCGACGGACCGCAGCACAGCAATCGTGAAGACCGGGACAAAATATGTGATTTAATCGAAATAAAAGAGTCGCACCCGATCCCGAACTCTCTTCGCATCGGAAGCCACCGGGCGATCTTCGACTACCCTGGCATCAAGTGTGTGTACCGACGGTGGAAGGACACATTCGAATCAACTGCACGACACAGCACTGCGACCGGTGCGCTGTCTTCGGACACGCCACAGACGGCTGCACCTCCAAATGCTACCTGTGCGGCGGCACCCACGCGACCGTGGACTGCGTGGCTCGGCGGGGCTACTCGTCTATGGTCGTGAAGACAGCCTCATCCGACTTCCCCGCGTTGTCCCTAGCACATGAGGTGACTACCCCTCGCCCAGCCGCCCAGACTGGAGCTCCGACAGCCTCCCACACAGTCCCAAGCCAACGTTGACCCGGAGAACTCCCCGTCCGAGCTACCGGGAGGACGACCGCCCCCGGCTCCACTGCCGAATCGCGGTGTGTGCGACGTCACTCAAGGGACTGGGAGCCTTCGTCGACAGTCGGCATTCTAGTCTGTCTGCTGCGGATACTTGCACCTTGTGGAGCGAGGTTACGGAAGACCCCGAGGCCTCTAGCGACAGCGAGCGCCTCGTCATCGTGGAGGAGGCGTCGCCTGCGGCGGTACGCCACCCCGTTTCTTCTTTGGGAGCCCCAAGTACCTCGGCGGCGCCAATGACGGCAGGTAACAAGGACTTGACTAAGGCTCGAACACCTCGGACCCTTCACATATCACGGACCCCTCGGACAACTCGGACCCGACAAAGATACGCCGCGGTCAGGACAACTCCAAGCGCGTCATCTCAAGCAGCGGCTCTCGTTCCCCTCGAAGCCGAGACAAGGCTGGTCGTCGCCACAAGCCGCGACTGGGCTCACGTAACACCTCTTTCATCTCGGTTGAGGACTTTTAGCGAGTAGATGGTACGAGGTACTCTCTCATTTTTATTTTATTTTTCAATTTTCTTCTTCGCATAGCCTTTGAATTATTTCCTTTAACGTTCGTGGCTTTTGCGACCGTGCGAAGCAGACGGAGATATTGCATTTTACCAGACAAGCAGCTGGTGATATCCTCTGCATTCAGGAAACCAAATGTTCCAGCCGGCGTGAGGTTGCAGAAGTTAAAATTCCGTGACGTCTTTTTTTCTTTTCACATAGCAGCGTTTGTGCGGCGTAGGTGTTGTAGTTTTGAACCATGTACTGCTGCGTCATGGCTCCTATTTGTTGGACACTGAGGGTCGGGTGACCCGTTTTGATTTTGTTTTTCAGAGCATAAAGTACAGGCTTATTAACATTTATGCCCCCACGAACCAGGCTTTGTCGCATTCCTTTTTTATTAACAACGTCGATGTCAATTTAGTCGATGGGTGTCCTTGCTTCATCGTTGGGGATTTTAATTGCGTCTTTGACTCGATGACGGACATCCGGGGCTCGGGAATGGAGCGATCAGTATGGTATGCACGCGAACTGCAGAGACTGGCGCGTCATTTCGAGCTCGAGGATGCGTGGTCTTTCCTCTATAGCGCCACTTTTCAATCCGCATGGAGCTAGGAGTGGCCATCCGTCCCGCGACTCGCGGGACTGTCCCGCATCGAGGGCTCGTGTCCCGTTGTCCCGCAAGAAATTCCCAAATCTTCAAACTGCCCCGCATTTCATACAGTATTTAAATTCACTCTGCAAAATATGGCGCTGCCAAACAACGGGGCACGGGGAAGCGCGGAGGTCGCTGGTCATCGTGTGAATCGCAATGGTACACCATTTTCTATGTATGCATTGCGGGAAGCGACCGTCGTTCTTGCAGGAGAACCGACGCGCATGCTCCGTTGTGCCTCTCCCCTTGGTGGCAAAATATTCTAAGAAAAATTGCTCGCCAAAAGTTTCAATATAAAATATTGTAATTATTTTCAAATCGCTCTGTCAATGCAAAAGTTTTGCTGTGGATCTTTGTTTTAGTGAACACAGCCACACAAAATAAAAAGCCTGCAACTCGTAACGGTCGAAAAAGAATGTTAAAAATTTGTGTAGGACAATGTTGATAAAAGTAAACGTTGAAAGGAAACAATAACCCGAAAGAGATTTACTGTTTCTTGTTTCCATTTGATGCATTGAGTCCTGCTACAGTCGATTTTTTTTTGTTTTCAGCTTCGACACATTTAATAACATTTGACATAAAAAATATATCACATGTAGTGAAAATTAATTGAGCTTAATTGCTGCAATACAATTGGCAGGTGTATAAACAACATAGGATATTAAATGAGATAAGAAAGCCTCGGTTTGTGGTGTGTGTGTTTACACGGTATACAAGGCAAATTGTTTGTCGAGGGATACCCGCCAGAACGTTTCCCGGACACGCGGGGCGTTCGCCAGGGGTGCCCTCTCTCCCCACTCCTGTTTGTGCTCAGCCGAGGACGTCGCCTCCTCTGCAGCGTTCACTCTGGTAAAGTGGAAAGAGGTGGAGGGAGCTTCCAGCTCTAATTTGAATACTCTAGCGCCATCTAGCGAGCGTCAGGTTCCGCGGCCATGTTGAGTGGTTAGAAACGTTGGCAAAAGTACTCTTCAGGGCGCTGCTCCCGCGTTGGGTGTGCTGGTTGGGTGCTCCAAAGTGCTGGGTATCCGATTTATTGCGCGTCTTGTGTTCTTGTGTGCCGCGGATGGCGTTTTTCAACTCACGCAACGTTTCCTGGCCCGCATTATGGCATCCGCAAGTGCGGCGATGCCGACAAGAGCGGTACTGAACGCGCCACCATTAGAAATCGGAGGTGAGTAGTCAAAATATTGTATCAGTTTACAGCGATTGAATTTCCCTTCGGGTTTTTTGCCGTTTTAGGAGCAGTACGCCGAGAATAGTTTTGGCGCTTCGCGTCGTCCACAACAAGCGTTGGTCCCAGGGCTTAATGGAGAACAGCGTTGTCCACAACAACCGCTGTTCCTGAGTAATGAAGAACAGAGTTGGTCCCAGAGCAGTGTCCTAGGACCAACGCTGTTTTCCATTTACGTGAATGACAGTACCGATGGAATGCAATTCAAAGCCTTACTTTATGCTGATGATCCCACTCCTTCAGCCGCTGAACTCACCTGATGCATTTGCCTCCCTACAAAATGAGCTCGACATCTGTTTCAACAGGTCTATATGGCCAACAAACTGCCGTTAAAGGGACACTAACACCCCCCCCCCCCACCCCACAAATATTTTTTTTTCATTTTTTGCCAGGCGATTTATTATGGTGTCGGCATACTACCCAATTAATATTTTGCTACAGAGTCACGTATTTTTTTTTAATAAAGCCAAAAAACGCAACTGCTCGAAACCGAAACCGAAACCCCCTTACCGCACGGAGAAGTGGAGAGGAGAGAGTGAGTGGCGGAAGTCACGTGGCTACACCCGACCGTGCGTTGTTTTTTTTTCTTCCACGCAGCAGACGAAATGCGTTGCGGGATCCGTTCGCCGTGCGATTCCTTTGCAGTTATGTTTGTTCCGCTCGCTGTTCTGTACTTCAAGATGAGTTGTTTTGTACATTTAAGTGTTGGCAATTAGTAGTGAGTGCCCGTGGTGAATTCTCGTGATCGGCTCCGAAAAAAAGACTCCCATGATGTTGCGTGAAGAGCTGCCTCACATGTCCTGCATCTGAAAGTGGCATTGTGCGGCAGAGTGCACAAGCTTCCGAAAGATCAACACGTCGGGATCAATGGCTGGCTGCAATTCCTGTAGAACAGTTACGGGAACCTCGGAAAGCGGACGCTACCCGATTCATATGCTCCTTGCATTTTGTGGAAAGTGACTACATTGAGTTCGCAGGTGTCAAAAATGGAATCCCATACCATTTAGTTCAGCGACGTATTGTCCACAACAATTGTTTTTTTTTTCAGTGATAATTGTAAAAAAAGAAATAAAAACATCGCAAAATGCTTGACAAAAAAGACAAAAATGTTACACCCTCACCAGGGATCGAACCCGTGCCCGCTGCGTGTGAAGCGGACGTCTTTCCACTGAGCTACTGAAGGAACTTTTTCAGCGTAGTAATGTAGCTGGTAGACTGTATGTCGGAAGTTTGCTGCCGATTTCCTTTCAATACATACACTCCCGGCTTGAAGTCGGGCAGCACCACGCATAGGCCACATTCGCACCTCGTAAAGAAACCGCACGCGTACGTATTCAACTCGAAGTACGCACTTCGTGCATGACGTTTGAGCGAGCGATGTCTTCAGCACGAGAAGGGACGACGGCTCGGCGACGTCTTCGTGCAATCGGCTTGCCGGTCGGGCGTGTCGTACGGGACGAATATCAGTTCTTTGATCTTTTTCAAAATTTCTCTTTCGAAGAAAGACAGAATTCGCCGGTACCGTGAACGATATGTGGGAACGCCCTTAGTATGCACACTGAGTAGATAAATAAATAAGACTGAACCCTTCAAATTAGACTCTGGCATGCGCCACCTAGTGTTCTTTTCAAATTTAATAGTCAATGCTTACAAGCCAATCCGTACCGTAGCCAAGGCACACTTTCCAACATTTCCAAGAGTTGACGGCGGTATCAAGTGCTCCGGTTTACGTTCGTGCATTATCAGCCGCTTTGCTCCACCACCAGCAGCACCGAGGCCCTTCGTCATTTCACGACGGGCGAGCGAGCTTCGTGAATCGGTGAGCGCACCTTCCTTCTCCCGGTCGTTCGCGAAGCGATGACAACTTTACATTACATTTGGTTCTGCACCACGAGGGTTCGGTTTTGGCAGCCATCGCTGTAGACCAGTGAAGAAGGCACGTTTATACTTCAACGTAACGTCGACGGGCGCGGCGTAGCGCAAAGCACACTGATACTGATTGGTCGCAGATGTCGAGTTCCTGGTCGCCGGCCAATGAAAGGCGCGCGTTCTGCGCTACGCTGCGTTCACTGCTCGCTTAATTAACGTCGGAGGACCGAGTCTGCCAGTGGCCGATTCACACGACGGACTGATCCGCAGACGGATTAATCACGTGACGACATGTCCGCGGTTCGTCCGTCTCCCAAGCGCATCCACACGAGGGAGACGACGAGCAGACGCCAGCGATGACGGACCGAACCTGTTCGCCACCCCACAGTGCCGCGAAACTCCAACATCGAACCGTGGCACCGCTGTCCAAGAGAGAAATCGACAATTGCTACCGCGATAAAGAATCGTACGCCGCTGTTACGTACAGATTGAGACAGAACACCGTGATAGGCTCCGCGCGAAGCGCCACTAGCTTTACTAACCCAAGGCGTGAGTGACACAGGCATGGTCCTGCTCGAGAAGGGTTGGGTGTAGGAGCGACGAAGTTCTGGGCTCGCGGAGGGGCGTTTGGAGATGCCTTCACACACTCCGCGCTCGTGCACAACACTCAAGCACACCACAGCCACAAGAAAGGCCTTGCTCGGTGAAAGCCCGATTCGACGTGCAAGAATCATCGCGGCATGCTAGACGAGTTTTGACGGGAGCTTCTTGACACGGACCCGGAGGAGTACAGGAACCAGCGTCGCGCCAGCTGGACAAAGTTTCTGCAGTTCCTTTCACGCGTGGAACCAAGAATCGCGCGACAAAATGAACCAGCGAACGCACAAAACACGACGATGCGCCATTTTTGTTTTAATCGTCCGAAAAAGAAAAAAAATCAAGAAAACATTGCATTATTGCCAGACTAAACGCTTTTCAAGTCAATCTCCCGCCAAATATCCGCGAGTGAAAAAGGCGCTCGACTTTATCAGTCGGTGAGTCCGCGGACGAGGCGCGCATCGCACGAATCGGTGACGCGACGGTCCCGGGGTACACGGTCCGCGGACGAAAATCGCGATTCGGTTCTATTCGCGGCGCAGTCTCCTGCGACTCATTACAAAAATGTTAGAGTAAAGCTATACGCACTCCGGAGTGCATTTCGGACGAAATGGCTATACGCACTCCGCGCAGAGCTCATGCCGCTCGGGCCACCCTTTTCGAACGGCGCGTGTATCACTGAGGAGCGTGTTAACCCAGCCCCCCGCCTGCGTTCACGCCGCTTCGCGGCGACAGTATCGGCTGCTAATTACAAAACTTAACCAGTACACGCCGCTTTGCGGCGTCCAGCCGGCAACCCAAGCCCCGCTGTCCCCGATCGCACCTCCGGAAAGGGAGTCCCATACCATTTAGTTCTGCGAAGTTTCGTCGACAACATTCGGTTTTTTTAGTGTTCATGGCAAAAAAGAAATGTCGTAAATATCGCCAAATGCCTCGACAAAACAAAATGTTCGAGAAAAAGAAAAAAAAGTAGGCCCACCGCGGATCGAATTCGCGTCCACTTACGCAGAGAGCGGACATGCTATGCCATCGCTTAGAAAACTCGTTGTGACCATTCGTTTTACACGAGTTTAGCGGAGTGCGTATAGCCATTTCCGTCCGAAGTGCACTCCGGAGTGCGTATAGCTTTACTCAAAATGTTAACCCACCTGACCCACCCATACACCAGTTTGATGCAACATACTGTCGGCAGCAAAAGTCTGCGGGGCGCTGGAGCATTCAGCCGAAATGACTGGTTGCGCCTCGCGCACTGCCGCTCTCAAGATTCGCACTTCGAGAATGCGCTTAGTTTCATGGTGGCAGTCATGCCTTTTTTACTCGCTTCTGCCCGACGTCCACGAGATAGCCGGGACCGGCGCAAGGTGCCGCTTTGGCAGCCATCATGCCGCGCGTCTGCCTCAGCCATTCTAATGGGTGACGGAGCTCGCGTCATGCTACAGATAACATTTCACCGCGGCACCTTGCGCCTGTCCCTGTTATCTCATGGGCGTCAAACGGAAGTGAGCGAAATACACATGACCGCGAACAAAAAAGGAAGCGCATGCGCAAAGCGCATGCGCTTCCTTTTTGGCGACTGTACAGTTGAGCCCGGTTATATCACACTCGGGCATTTCGAATTATTGTTTATATCAAACAGTTCAAACATCCGCTTGAAAATCACATGCAATAACATGGAAACCTTTTCTTAAATTATTTTTTATCCAATTTAATGGCGAGGACACTCGATATAGCGAGGCCGCCCGTCGCTTTTCCCGCGATCCGATTGTGCCCGTGAACTAAAAAAAAAAAGTGAAGGATGGCAAAAGCAAGGGGAAGGGCGTGCGCGCGCGTGCGTAGGGAGGGCAGGGAGTGCCACGGTAGCGTGCTCTCTTTCCCCGAACACTTCTGTTGCTGCGCGACTCCTTAGCACCAGGGCTGTAAAAGTTACTTCAAAAATGTACCTAAGATACAGTTACAGTTACTCGTACGAAAAGGTACCTAGGTATGTGCCTAGGTACTCGCTTAAAAATGTACCTAGGTGCAGGTACAGTTACTACTTCAAAGATACTTTATTTATTTTCCCCAAATTTGTCAGAATATATTGGAAGTAAAGCTTTTTATACTAAGGATACGCACAAAAACGAGTTCGATAAATGTGCTTTATTGGTGGCAATGCAAAGTCTACGTCGGGGTTTAGTCCTCACGTGCCTTAGCCCCATCCTCCAATTGGTTCACCGAGGCCACAGCTTCCACTGTTTACCATGTCGCACCGAAACCGCTGAAACTCGCTTGTTGACGCTCTTGCCCTCAGAGCCGATGCTGACGTCGACGGGCCCAGAAGACGTCGGCCGCATGAAGAAACGCATGATTCGAGTGCATATGCACCCAACCTTTGCGATGACAAGCGAAAAATTTCAAGCTTCCTCGTATTTTTTTATTTTTTTTATTTAATTAGTCAAAAGAAAAATAATCTTTATTTTTTTTTCGGAACTTCTTGAGTTTTGATAACTGCAAAATTTGAGTCCGATTTATTGAGTTGGAACTGTATTATATACGCGATGTTACATTGTTTTACGATTTTAATTATAATAATAGTTTATTTTTAATTATATGTTATATTCTATTAATGGCAGAAGAGAGCCACCACCAGGACAAGATACAGGCAACAGAAACTGCGCACATCTTTCAAGTTATCTCCTCCCTTTTATAGCTGTCAGAAGAGCTTCAAACACTCAAAGAAGTCGATTTCGGTTTGAGATGAAGGGAGCAGGTCGCTATTTTCCCTAAACAGAGTTCCGAAGCAATTTGATAAATTGGTGTCGCTAGAATGGCTCCGCTAATCCACCGTTCGCTCAAATGAACACCGCCATTCGCTAAAGTGTCGTTCGATGAAACATCACGGGCGGGGCTTCGTTCGCTAAAACGCCGTTCGATCAAGTCAGTCCCTCCCAGGCGGTACCCAACTCAACGTTAATAACGGCACATGATAGTCTGTTAATACTTCAAGATTTATAGTTTCTACCATTTTTACGAAGTGAATAGAAAAGTACCTGTAAAAAGTAACTTCACTTAGTAACAAGTTACTGGAAAATGTACCTAAGATACAGATACAGATACCGAGAAATGAAGGTACCTAGGTTTGTACCTTAGGTACAACAAAAGTACGTAGATACTGATTTACAGTTACTTGTACCTAGGTGCTTTACAACCCTGCTTAGCACCAAAACAAAATAGGCAAAAAGAAAAGGAAAAAAAAAAGAAAAGACTGGCAAGTCGAGTGTGTCGACAACAACGGCTATGCAATCGCACTTTGAACGCCTTTCTTTTTTTGCTGTTTGGCTTTAGTGAGGTTTCTCTTTTGTTGCTTGCTAAACTTTTTTTCTGTGGTTCGGGAAATTTTTTTTTGTTATGCGTCCAGCTTTTTTTCCGTTTTTTCTTTCATTTTTTAAAATTATTTTTGTGTTTTGTTTGCGTTGTGTGGAGGTTGCTGCCAGGCGCGGACGTAAACGCGGCGGTGTTTGCGGTCTCCGCCAACTATGCTCTACTGTATTTAGCGGCTCTTGGATGCTCTATTTTGGTAAGCTCCCGTGTGTCGCGGCCTACCTTCGGTATTAGCAGAGACGCGCGGAAATTTCAACTGGAGCTTAAGTTAACAAATTTCTGAATATAAAATTATCGATATATCGAACTATTTTACGATCCTCCTTTGAAGTCGATATATCCGGGATCAACTGTATTACCAACAAAAAGAAAAAAGAAGCTAATCTGAGCTGTCTATGAAACAACCTGCCGATGAAATGTCATTCGATGAACTGATGGGTCCCTATCGTTTCGTAAACAACTTTTCATGGGCACACGTTCCATCGACACAAATGTTTCATCGACACTCGTTATGCGAATTGCACGTGGTAGGGACAGTTCATCGCACGTGTATCACTGGGGTGCGTGTTACCCCATCCAGCCGCCCGCCATTTACGCCGGTTTGCGATGACAGTCTGCGGCGGCTCATTACGAAAATGTTAACCCACTTGACCCACTCGTACACTCCGCTTTGCGGCAACAGTTCGATGCAGCTTATTACAAAAACAAAAAGCTAATCGGAGCTGTCGATGAAACAATCTGTCAATGAAACGTCGTTCAATCAACTGATGGGTCCCTATCATGTCGTCGAAACTTGTTTTATGGACAACTTTTCGTGAGCACACATTTCATCGACCTTTGTGACACGAATTGCACGCTGTAGGGACATTTCGTCGCACGTGTATCATTGGGGTGCGAGTTACCCCATCCTGCCGCCGTTTCGCGGCAACAGTCTGCGGCGGCTGATTACAAAAATGTTAACCCACCTGACCCACCCATACATGCCGCTTCACGGCGAATCTGATCCAGCTTATTACAAGGAAAGAAACTAATCTGAGCTGTTGAGGAAACATCATTTGATGAACTGATTTCCACCGACTTTTTCCCATAGTTACATTTTCTTTAGTTCATTTTCCCCAACATTTTAAGTAAAGTGATAATGTGAGATTAAGAAAATATAAAAGAATATTTGAAAAAGGATATAAACAAAATAATACAAGGAAAGTTTTTGAAATTAAAGAAGTCTCAAGTGTTGGTATTTCATATTATTTAGTTGATATGCATGGTGAAGATGTACTTATAGGGTGTCTGAAATTCCGAGGCTCGATCTAAAATGGGCTGTAAAAATCGGCGCCTGCACGTAACAATCTAATCTTTTCGTCAGAGGCGTATTTCAAAGGTGGGTTTTACCTTGTAAAGTTACAAAGCATAGCTCCCTTTCTGTAAAAAAGAGGGCCAAAAAATGAAGGACGTTTACAATTCTCTGTAATGCCGAATCAGAGCGCAGCTCTTGAGGAAGAGGAGGGGAGGGTATGCCCCTCCGTACCCTCCCTTCACCTCCCCCACTAAATTTAGCGGGGAAATGTTTCATAATGTAGCGCGTGGTTACGCCCGCTTGCATTATTCTCATAATGCAATGCACGCAGTTATGCCGAGGGCGACACCGCTCAAGCCGGAAACAGGCGCCTAAGAGCTGTGCTCTAAAACCTTGCCAGGGTCAACGGAAAGGTGGCGATACAGACGACCGAGTCGAATGGCGGGATGCATTTGGTGCACATATTGATAGGTGGCGCTACCTCCTTGTTCGGCTTGCTTTTAAAAATATTGAAACTTTCCTCGACGACTATGATCTACTAAAATGAACACAATCTTTTTGTAGTCTACTTTTGGTTAAAAAATAAATGTAGAATATGGATGCAAAACTTGGGAGTAACAAAAAGAAAAGCAAATGCGGTTGCATAACGACGGCGCTCTTGCTGCCGACAAATTCGGTCTGCGTATCGTCCGCTTTCTTTCACTGGTTGGCTACGCTTTCCGTCGCTGCCCCTGACGCCATCATCAATACATGTGCCAAGCGCGTCTTACCAATCGACTCGATCGTCTGCGTCGCCTCCGCTGTTGCCCCTGGCAAGCTTTATGGTTCTATTTTTTTATATATAGAAAGGGAGCTGCGCTTTGTAATTTTACAAGCTAAAACCGACCTGGAAAATACCCCTTTGACGAAAGCTTTAGATTGCTACACGCAGGCACCAATTTATACAGCCTATTTTAGATCCAGCTCATAATTTCAGACACCCCATATTTGTTACAACATATGAGCAAGATATGTTATAATATATTCTCTAAATTCACGAGTTTTCAGATTTCAGAATTCATGCAGACCTGTTTTTTTCTAAGCTCTTTTTTTTCATGTTGCAGAGTTTATGTGGACCTGTTTTTTATATTTTATGTTGAATTTGGTCATTTTTCAAGTAATTTTTAAGGTCAATATGGAAAGAGAGGGTGTGCGCCAGATAGCATATCTTATACGACTGAAATGTGAAAACATATTCCAATGTCCTTCAAGCCATTTTTGGTTCATCCCACAACTGCATAGCTTAGAGACACGGAAACATTATGTCACGAAATCATCTACAATGTTTTTCTCATGCCACACGAATTTAGACTCACTGTTACCGTAACACATTGATGTCAAGGCCATGAGTTTTTTTATACAGTTCTAAATAATGACGGCAATCTTGAGCTTTGGGCTCATGAAGCAACTAAACAAAGGAAGCATGTAGGCTAAAAGAAATGTTTGGTACAATCAGGCACTGTACCTAATACCTTGCATATGTTTCCTGAATGAGACACCTACATAATTTATATAATCCATGTTACAATTTCTTATTGCTCTCATGGAAAGGGAGGGATAGGTGCCTTGTGACTGTCCAGTCAGTAATTATGGATTTTTCAGGATTCCGTGCCTAGCAGCAAAGGAATGGGAGGTGGCGACCATGCCTCGGTGGAGGTGACATCTCTCAGGGTAGCCGAGTTCTCCGACATCCTGGACTGGAGGCCCATGTTGTTCCCAGAGCCCATCATTGCACAGAAGGCCTGCTCCCTGTGTGGCGTTGTGTACAAGAAGGCAGTAAGACTGTCCTGCAACCACAGACTTTGCACAAAGTGTTACGCCCAGTGTGTTGACAAAGGAGGCATATGGGACAGAACTGGAGGGCGTAAACCGCTCTATGGACTTTATGAATAAAAATTTCGAGGATTTTAAAAAGACCTTGCTGCCGCCGTCAAAGAAATTAAAGAACTGAGAGCTGAACAGGATGCTCTAAAAGTTGAAAACAAGCGGCTTGCTGACGAGCTTTGTACGGTGAAAAAGGAGCTTCTTGATCTCAAGCAATATAGTCGAACAAATAATCTGGAAATCAAGGGACTCCCACAGACACCAAACGAAGACCTTGAGAGTCTTGTCGCTAAGCTCGCTGGTTGCGCAGGGGTTCAGGTGTGCCCCGCTGACATTGATGTTGCGCATCGTGTACTTTCGAAAACCCAAGGGGTACAAAATGTGATTGTAAAGTTTGTGCGACGTAGTGTCAGAGATGAAGTCTTGACAAAGACGAAAAAACGAAGGCTTACGAGCGCTGACCTTGGCTTTGAGACTTCTGTGCCAGTTTATATAAACGAACATTTATGTCTCGAAAACAAAATCTTACTGAGCAAAGCGATCCGCTGCAAGAAGGAAAAGGGATGGAAATTTGCCTGGGTGTCCCAGAGCAGAATTTTCATGCGAAAAAATGAGACTAGCGACGTCATTTCGATTACCAGTGAAGACGACCTTTCCAAGATTGCGTAGACGGAAATGAGTTTTTGTTTTTCTTTTTCCTTTTTTTATGTCTAAAAACTTTTTTACGCCCCTTGAGTTGCATGATTTTATGGAAGAAAAGCATTCCTTTTCAGATACGTTTCTTCATATGAATACTAGGTCAATAAAAACAAGCATGATGAGTTGCATAATCTGTTTTATCAATTCGGACCACACTTAAGTGTTATCATGTTTTCCGAGACGTGGTATACAAGCAGTGCAGATTATTTCATTTTGCCCGATTACAAGCATATCAGCGTTGATAGAGCTGGAAAAAGAGGCGGTGGTGTCGCTATGTTACTGAAGAAGGATATGAGGTACGAATTGTTAGAGCAGTTTTCAATAATTACCGAATGGTATGAAATTTTGACTGTTCTTGTTAATGATACTATATTTTCTGTAGTTTATCGTCCCCCAAGTGCTGCCTTTGCGCCTTTTATTCAATGTTTTGAAGAGCTCTGTGGATTTGTAAATGAACATAACTATAGATCTTACATCGCTGGTGACGTTAATATTGATTTGTTTACTGATAGTAACTTGCAATTTGCGTTTACAACTCAGTTTCAATCCTTTGGTTTTTTTAATGTAATCAAGAACCCTACAAGAGTAACTAGTACAAGAGCTTCTCTTCTTGACTTGTTCATTACAAACCACGAACTTTCCGTACTCTCTGCCGGCGTCATTTCATCAGATATCAGTGATCACCTTCAAATTTTTATATCGGTAGAAAAACGTCACTTTAGACAACGTTACATTAGCTCGACGATTACATACCAACCTATCACGCAACACCAGTTAGATGCTTTCCGCTATGAAATTGAGCATACAAATTGGTCTGTTATTTTTGAAAGTCGATCGGTAGATGATGCCTATAATTCTTTTTTGGACTTATATATTCGAATATATGGCAAATATTTTCCATTTAAAACCGTAAAACCCTCCAAAAACTCTCGCAAACCTTGGGTTACACCAAAACTTCTCACTATGATTCGCACAAAAAACAACTTATATGTCAGTTCTTGAAATCTAGGAAAATTCGAAACTTGATATTTTTAAGAAATATAGAAGCAAACTAACAAGCAAGCTGCGACAAGCGAAGAGAGACTATTACATTAATATGTTTAATATCGATGATTTACGTCAAAGTGACGTTATGTGGCAAAGACTCAAAACATTGCTTAACTACAAACCACAGGTTTTTATGCCAGTTGAAATAAACATAAATGGTTGTATAATGTCGGGGACGGATATGGTGAATGCTTTTAATAGCCATTTTGTAAATCATACCACATCTTCTGTTTCTACTACTACTGTAAATAATGCACTTCAGTGCATGCCTTCACCCTTGCCTAATTCTATATTTCTTTTTCCCACTGATGTATCCGAAGTCTATAATATATTTATGAGCCTAAACAATAGTAGAAGTATTGATGCATACAATATGCAAATAAAACCAGCAAAGTATGTTCTAGATATCCTAGCACCATACCTAACTTATATATTCAATCTTGCACTTGAGTCCGGTGAGTTTCCTATTACAATGCAGATTGCCAAAGTTAGTGTAGTGCATAAAGGTGGTGATTTAAATAATATTAACAATTTTAGACCAATTTCTATACTTCCAGTATTTTCTAAGCCACTCGAAAAAATAGTTTCAAATAGAATTGTCTCTCATCTTGAGAAATACCTTTTAATTACAAATTCTCAATTTGGTTTCCGTAAAAGTTATTCCACTGAGTTAGCATTATTAAAACAAAAAGAAATAATATTAAGAGCACTAGATAATCACTTATTAACAATCGGTATATATTTAGATTTCTCTAAGGCCTTCGACACAATAAATCACAATGTCCTGACAGCAAAATTAGAATACTATGGCATTCGTGGGAAAACATTAAGTTTGCTACAATCTTACTTACAGAATCGTACCCAGTTCGTGTCTATACTAAACTTTAAATCTGATATTTCAAAAATAACAAATGGTGTACCCCAAAACAGCATTTTAGGCCCCCTTACTTTTTATTCTTTATATTAATGATATTGTGAATGTAAATCGTGATCTTAAAGTTGAGTTTATTATATATGCTGATGACACTAGCATCTTCTTTTCCGATAAAGATTTCCGTACTCTAGTAGCTAAATGTAATAGTGTTCTTGATCGTGTAGAAAAATGGACAAAAGATAATCACCTTAAATTAAATTCGCAAAAAACCAAAGCCATTTTATTTAAAATTCAACATGCTACAGTTATGATCCCAAACCCACTGATTTTGAACAACGAAGAAATTGAATTTGTCGACACTATTAAGACTTTGGGCGTTTGGTTTACAAATAGTATGTCTTGGAATAAACATGTTGATCATCTTTCGTCTAAACTGTCGAAAACAGTGGGGTTGCTAACCAAGTTTAAATCATTGTTACCTCGTTGTGTTAAACTGCAACTTTACAATGCTTTGGTATATTCCCAACTTAATTATTGTCATCTAGTTTGGGGAAATACAACAAAAACAAATATAAATAAACTACATATTTTACAAAAGAAAGCTGTGCGTGCTATTGCCAATGTTTCATACTATGATCACACTGAACACTTGTTCTCATTGTTTAATATAAAACCAATTTCAAATATTTACAGGTCCCGACTTCTTGTGGCGTACAAGAAGTCTACGCAGTTTAAAAATAAAGTTTTTGAGGATATATGTAACCTAGTCCTTTTCACTTCCTCATATCAACTCCGCCCTAAAGAAAAATGGTTTGTTTCACCATCACATACATTATACTATAACCACACGCTAAATTACCAATTAACTACTTTATTAAATGAATTATTTTTAAAAGGTGTTGATGTTGATGCAATGACGCTGGCAGAGGTACGAGCATTATTTTAGGGTTGTTTTCTTAGGTACCGCTAAGGCATACGGATCACTGTACCATTGTATACCACAATGAATGTATTAATTTCATTTTTTCTCATTTTTTCTGTTTGATCTGTGGTCTGTACATTTAAAATAGTGGCCTTTCTCTCAATGTAGCTATTTTGTTTGTTTTGAAATTGCTTAGGAATCGCCTGCTGTAAAGGGGGCCAGGACCTCCGTCAAGCTGCTGCAGCAGCTTTTTGTCTTGGTCCCCCGTTTCAGTGATGAAACAAAATAAAGATTTATTATAATTATTAGTAGTAATATATGTCCCGTTGACCAAGAACCATTCTGCGAAGATGATGTCGAGCTATCGGAGGTCTCACTCGACTACATCCTGAAGCGTAAAGTGAGTTGCCATAACATTCCTGCTACTGTTGGTACTCAGAATTCATGCTTACTTCCATTTGCATCGTTTAGTGCAACATGTTGAATGTAACAGGTTGTACTGAGTGAGTTACTAGAGAATTTTAGAACAATGTATGCAATTTTAGCTCACGTTGGCGCTACATTTAGCACTTACATTAGTGTATGGTACGCGAGAGACTTTTAGAATCGTGTTTCTTCTTTCCTATGTAAAACTAAAGTATTTTGCATTTGCAATGCCACCAAGATACAGTAACAATTTTTATTTCACACACAAAATGCTGTAACCCGAGGAAAAACAAAAGTTTTTGACCCAGAGTAACTTTTTAGATTTGTTTTAATATAAGAACGCGACGGGAGCAGTTGACCGGTCGTGTCTGCTCGCATCTCCTCGGCAAGATAGAGTACTGACATTTACACACCCAATCTTCACCGAGAAATATGTGCGCGTCGCAAGCAGCAAGCTGCTAGCGATCGTTACCCATTCTTTTTGGACTTCCAAACCGTTTGTGTGGACCTCCCGTAGGAGTCCAATGCCATCTTGAAACTTGCAGCCGCAAGGACGCCGCCGACGTCGTGCTCACGACGGTCGCCAGGGCAGTCCAGTCACGGTCCTGGGATCCGCCATTTTCTAACTGTGCTCGTCTTGGCTTTAGCCAACCTCTCGCACACCAAAACCCCTCCTTGGAGTGATGCACACAGTCTTTGTGTATACATGCAATTTCCAGAAAATGGCGTATGCAAAAATGGCATCCGCAAAGCGCACAACGCGGTTAGCATTCGGCGTCTGCGCAGTGGTGGCGATGCTATCGTTTGCGTATGCAAAAGTTTTGCGTACACAATTATAGAACTCCTTACTGAGGTCCCGCAATCTGACGGGGGCTTATTGCGGAGTAGGCTCCGTGATTTCGGTTGCCAGTCAGAAAATACCTAGGTAGTCAAAATTAATTCCCAGTTCTTTGCTGGTGCATGCCAGGTGTCTGTAGTTGGTTTAGTAGTAGCACATACCAGGACTCAGACTTGTACGTAACTTAAATACTCTACTCAAGTTACTGTATCTTAAATACTTTTGTGAGTAACTTGGTATCTTGCAAATACTTTCGAACGTCAGTATTTAGCACTCTAACTTAAATACTTTTTTCAAGTAACTTGTACTCATTTTTAAGTTACTTTCTATTTTTTATTTTCTTTAGGGGTGGGAAGCTTGGAAAATATTGAACTCCAGTTAATTTGGCTAGGCGCCTGCCATTGCAGATACATTTCGTGCCAGGTAATACAATGCACTTCTGTGCTTCTGCTGAAAGAGGTGACACGGAGAAGCAGGTGTCTCAGCCTCAAGCCGAGAGGACGTGTGTCGTGTCTTCTAACTGGGCAAAACGTCAAAACATATTTTTTTACAATTTGTTTCTGGCCAAGCCCAAGAGCAACAGAGATTCCGAAGCAGAAGGACATGCGGGTGAAAGCATAAGATGTGTACAAGGCTACAAGCCAGAGGGAGGGCACTTGTGTCGGAGAGAGCGTGGGCTGTACAGGTGTCTGGTAAGAGACGACAGCAAACTGGAGTTTATTTTTCTATGTTATGGAGTGAAACCATACAAAAGAAAGCCTTCCAGCTTCAGCAATGCCTCTGCATACGCACGCAGTCGCACACACCGCTCGTTCGTTTCACTATGCTCTCTTCGCACACAAGACTCGTAAGACGCGACTGCACGGCTCCAATCCGGCGGCCCATCGCTCGCGGCGTACGCAGCATTAGCAAGTTTTAGTAGACCGTGTTTCCCCTCCGCTAACCCTCCGCTACGATGAAACCGCCACTGCGCCTGCGTGCCGATGGCCTTGTCTGTCGAGTTCCGGGTGGCGGAGGGGCATAGCGGAGGGGGAAACACGGTCTACTAAAACTTACTATTGTCTTCGGTAGCACGAATGACCGCCGGCGCCCACCACGGTGGCGCCCGCTCTCCCCTGACCTGGACTCCCCGACCCCCGATTGCACCGCACCGCCAGTGCACTGACGGGGGAAGCGGAAATGAACACCCGACACAAGGGGAGCGTCGGAGGCGAGCCTATGTGTAGAAACTTCCTCCGCAGGCTCCGCGCTGCCCTCGTCTTTGTCCTCGCCATAGCAAAAGTATAAAAGAAAAACGTTTTTTTTTAATTTTTTTTTCATTTGTAGTTATTTGGGACCTCTTAGAAGCCTGAGTGGCAGCCAAAGTCTTGCTAAGAGATTTTCAGGAGATTCCATAGCGGCTGGGAGGAAGACTTTTTTCTGACTTCGGTTGTGCTTGACAATGAATTGCAGAGAAAATTGTAACCTGAGAGTATCTTGAAAGTAACGAGTTACTTTTTCGGAGTATTTTGTACTTTACTCAATTACTTTACAAATTTGAGTATTTAGTACTCTACTCAGTTACTATTGTTCGTGGTACTCAGTAACTTAACTTAAATACTTTTAGTGAGTATCTTGTACAAGCCTGCTAGGGCTCCCAAATTTGACATCAAATGAGTTACGGTTAGGTGCTCTGCTTTATTGGAAGGCAAGAACAACTGCAAATAATGATGGTGACACCATTCGGTTTGTTAATGGTATCAAACGCATTAGCTCATACGTATCTGGCATAGACTTGAGATTTAATCACGAGGCATTTGCATTGACATATTATTTTTTCTTTTCAAGGTGGTCTGTTGGAATGCACCTAAAGGCTGCAGCTTCGTTGGCTCTGCAGCCAGCATCTTGGATCACTACAAGGAAAGCAAATTCAGCATTTTTTCTTGTTGCTTGTGCCAGTCGTCAGTGTTGCAGCATGACATTTTGGAGCACTTCAAGAATGGATGCAACATTCACCAAGCCACATGTGAGCCTGTCAATGACCACATCACACCAGACCTCAAGGACATCGGCACAGCTTGTTTTGAGATGAGGAGAGACATGGGGAAGATCTCTGAGGACCTCATGTCATTGCAGACCAGTTTGAACCGGTGCAGTGAAACCGTCAGAGAAGAGGGTGCGAGATGCAAGGACCAATTGGAGGCTGATGCTTCTAGGTTCACTGAGAAACTTGATGACCTAAACAGAGTCTGCTCCACTCAAGTAGCCAAAACACTGCATGGTGTTTTCCAGGCAGCAGCGGCCGACTACAAGGAGCACTTGCGCACAGAGCTGAGTTTGCGAACGGAGAAATTGACAGTGATCTCGGATGCAGTGTCCCAGATTTTGCTAAGCCATTGTAGACCTAAGAAGCTCCATTGGTACCTCGAGCAGTGGGCAGACCTGAAGAAGCAAGTACCTGAGGAAGGACTTAAGTTCTGGGATAGTCCCAAGAGTAATGTGTATGATTACATGGTCTCCCAACTTGTCCGGCTTACACGAGAAAAGAGTGTGCTTCACCTTGAGTGCTTCATGCAAATACACCCTGGGGATCAGGATTTGCAGTTAGAGTGGCCCTTCCGCAAAGTGTACACGGTTGGTTTCATACACCCCAAGGATGAGTCGAATGTGATTTCAATCAAAGTGAACCCGGCTAAGTATAGAGGTTCAACAACCTTTCAGGGGCCAAAAGCAAAGACTAATAAACTTGGAGGCTTTGGAGCCGAATGCCTGTCCACAGCAGAAAAGCTGGAGAAGGACGGGTTTATCCAAAATGATACGCTGCACTTGTTCTTAGAGATTGAGCCGTAATCTCCCATGACACCTTGAAAAAGTCCCATTCAAGATTATATGGGAATGATGTCTGCTTTTTAACTCCAACATTTTTTCTTAAAATAGGGGCGAGATTTAGAATAGTTCTGTTTTCACCGTGAATTTATCAGGCTCAGCGGATATTAATGAAGGGATAATTGTCACTATAAGTTGACTAATTAACTAAAATATCTAAAATAACTTTTTAATTAATGTTTAAATGTCATGTTGGAATTGTAGTATTGACATCAATTAGTATTAGAGACCAGACCAATTTTAAGAATTTGGAAAAGGTAGTGGTGTCACAGATATTACCTAATCAATTTCTGCGTTTGCCCGATTTAAAAATTTAGCTCAAGCAGAGCGTCTCAAACCCTGCCCACAATGACGCTTGAAAGAGTGACGTCGTCGTCCCTGTTATGTTGTCATTATCTGAGCAGCATGTCCTTAGTAGGTGCACCGACGATGCAAGTGTCTTAAACGACTATGTCGCTTTTCCAAGCGTCATTGTGGGCAGTGCTTGATGCACTCTGTTGCGCGCAACTTCTAAGTCAAGCAAAAAAACACGAAAATCGATAGATTAATATTTAAAACCCCATTACCTTTTTGCAGTTTCTTTAAATTCGTCTGGCTTGTAGTAGTAATTTTCACCAATACTGCAATTCCAACATCACCCCTAAAAGCAATAATTAAAATGTTATGGAAAGAGATTCTAGTTAATTAGTCAACTTACCGTGGAAATTATGCTCTTATCTAATGACTGCCGAGCTTGATAAATACAGGGGGAAAGCAGAACTCGCCTAACTCTCAAAACTTACTTTTAAGAAAAGCACTTTGAATTAAAATCGTACACCTTGCTTATATTCTCAGGCTTGTTTAGCTTTGCAGGAAAAAAGCATCAACGTTTTTTGAGGGCTCGGGACAGCTGTTCTTTTTCCTTCCCTTTCATATACTGTGATACAAAGCTGCTAATAAAAGTAGTATATTAAACAAGTTTTGTCGGTCCATTTTTTCATAGTTTAGTAAAGTCTGATTGAACCCTTCTCCGGTAGTGCAACTTTATGATGGTATAATCAGTCAATCACCTATCCCTATACATCGTTTCAGCTTCCGTCCGAGCGCAGCCAAAGGCTGAAGGACGGTTCGCAACTTCGAGAAGAGCATTCCTACGCACCACAAAGTAGTTCGCAAAAGTAATTTTTTTTAAAAATAACTGTCTTGTGCGTAAACATTGCACAATATTCCAGATATGTACTGCTGAGAATGATTTGCAACTAAAGGAATAAATATCTGAAGTTAATGTTTTTATTAACATATGTAAATGCATGTATTTTAGTGAAAACACGTACATCCGCTGGCAACACGGCTGCAGCGCTCGGTTTTTCTGAGCGATTTCGTTCCCGTAATGGCCAAATCATCTGCTTCGTTGCTTTCCTCACCGTTTCGCTTCAAAACGTCCTTTCGCTAAGGCACGTTTGGGCGTCAGGCACGAGAGGTCCTGATGAATGTCTACTTTCAAATTCGGCAAGAGACGGATCCGGTCGCGTCGTACCGCGAATGCGTTGTAAACAAAAAAAAAAAAGCATCCGGGTCACTCCAATTCACTGATACGCGGCGAAATCAGGGCACCCCTTTACCTGCCTATCACATTGAACGCCGAGAAGCTGATGGAGAGTACTGCGCCTCGAGCGCTGGTAAATCCAGACAATACAAAAAACATCAACGGCCGGGTCATCGGGCACCTTGCAATGTGTACTTACATCTCGAAACTATGCCGAAATGCTGAACAGGTGGAAAGCTCGGACACAGACGCCAGCGACCAGCCTACGTACTGACATCCCGTGTCTAAATTTCAGAACGTGAAAGGGCACTCTTTAAACCGTAGCAGACGATACAGTTAATACAACCGTAGCAGACGAAATACTCGGCGAGCGCGGGCGGCACGGACGACCAGCGGCGCAGCGGAGTGATACAAACGTGCAGGCGAGATCGCATGACCTTTTGCCGGCGTGTGATTGGCTCCGGCCACACGTAGCTTCCGCTGCGCTCGGACGGAAGCTGAAACGAAGTATAGTCGGCCGTGTGACAATAATCTGCATGTAGAAGGACAACGCGAAGATATTAGGGAGTTTTAGAATAGCGCACGCTAAAGCTTTGCGCACGCAAAGAATAGCGTCGTCGCCACTGCGCATGCTCCGAACGCAAACCAGGTTTAGCGCTTTGCGTGCGCAATTTTAGCGTGCGCTATTTCTCGGAAATAGCGTGCGTACGCAAAGAGTCTTTGCGCCTCTCCAAGGAGGATTCGTGATGAGAAGTTGACTAAAGCCAAGACGAGCAGAGTTAAAAAAATGGCGGCTTGCAGGATGGCGGCGGCTGCTTTGGCGGCGTCGTGAGTGCGACGTCGGCGGCATCCTCGCGACTGCGATTTTCAATACGGGACGACATTGTACTCAGTTTGGCAACGATCACTGGCAACTTGATGCTTGCGACGGGCGAACATTTCTCGGCGAAGGTACGATGTGCGAAGGTCAGTACACGAGACCTCTCTTGCCGAGGCGACGCAAGCGGATACGACTGGTCAACCGCTCGCGTCGCATTCTCATGTTTAAAATGCTACTCTGGACCAAAAACTAGTTTTTTCTAAAGTTACAGCATTTCGTGTGTGAAATAAAAATTGTTGCTGTATCTTGGTGGCGTTGCAAGCGCGAGATGCTTGGGCTTTTGCGTCGCGACGGAGAAACGCTATTCTAAAACTCTCTTGCGTCGCGCGCGCTAATACAAGCGCTAAATTTAGCGCTAGCGTGCGCTAAAATTGCGTACGTTATTCTAAAACTCCCTAATAGGCAGTTTTAGAATAGCGGACTGTAAATGTTTGCGTACGCAGATGTGGAAAGTTTTAGAATAGCGTACGCAATTTTAGCGCACGCTAGTGCTAAATATAGCGCTTCCGTTAGCGCACGCTTTTAGAATGACGTTCCTCCACGGCGACGCAAAAACCCAAGCATCTCTAAACATCTCCCGCTTGCAACGCCACCAAGATGGAGTAACCATTTTTATTTCACACAGGAAATGCAAATTGAGAGGGGAAAAAAAGCGTTTTTTTTGGTTCAGAGCAACATTTTAGATTTGTTTAAAGGGCAACTCCGCCCGAAAACGAAGCCGAAATAAATGACTGGTATCACTTTAGTGGCACGAAATATGATCACAGCCGAAATATTACGCCAAAGTGAAGCAGCGTACTCCACTAAAGCCGATTTTAAAGATGCGACCAGCTGCTTTTTAGCGGGTGGCAAGCGGGTTAGCTTTTAGTCAAGGAACACTGGCGCAGCACCCTTGTGACGTCGCTGTGCAGCTGCGGTTGATTGGTTGTACTATGGTGAATGGAGGGGGAGGTATGACGGGCGCCGCATGCGCGCAATGATAAAGGGGCACGATACGCAATGAAGATTTTGAGAGAGTTTAGGGGTCACGGGCCGGAATTTCTAGGCCCAACCCGGCCCGGTAGAGACCCGGCCCGAGCCCGACAGAATATTTAATTTCTAGGCCCGGCCCGACCTGGCCCTGAAGAGACACTGCCCGGGCCCGGCGCGGGCCCGGCAGAATTTTTAGACAGAAGCTTGAGCTCGGCAAACTTTTTAAAATATAAGCCTGAGCCCGGCCCGAGCCCGACAGATTATATACATGAGCCCGGAAAAGCTCGAGGTACACCCAAGCATTTCTTATGAGTTGTGAATGCGAAAGCATGCCAGCCGCTCGTCCGCTCCCTTTGTCGTCTGCTCGTCTGCTCTCTTTGTCGTCTGCTGCGTACTAGCGCGCGCACGCTTCGGGATCTCGGAGGCCATGGCGCAGCGGCCAATGGGAGCCCCGTCGATGCGCGCCAGCCACTGGAACCGAAGGCGAATCGCGGAAACTGGGAGCCGTTTTCGCGCTTCAAACTGATGACGTCAACTCGCTGCATGACATAGTTAATGCTTTCGCATTAAAAAGCTGGCAGGCTTTAAGCTAAAAGGTAAGGATATTTTAAATTTCTTTTAACCTTGGACCAAGTTTTTTTGACACGATAAATGTCCCGACTTAGGCGATGTATCTTAGAGAATATGGGCGAAATATGCCGTTCATAAGTGATTTTGAGAGAAAAAGAAGTGGCCAATATTTTATTTATGCATTTCTTGAAAAGATGTTAGTCATTTTGTTGTTAAATTCGTTTCACAGAGAACTTTCCTCTCTGCATGGTTTTGTGAAGAAACAATCACAATCAAACTAGTGCATCTTCGAAAGACTGAATAAAAATAAAATTATCTTTAGTTAGCTTTACTTTGGTGGCCTAGTAAGGCTCCCTTTACCAATTGCAAAGTCAAGCTCACGTTTTTTTTGTTTTTGTTTTTAGTTCGCAAAGGAAAGAAAAAGACACTCATAATAATAATAATAATCTTTATTTTGTTGTGTCCACAAACAGCACATAGCATAAATAGTGGTACACAGTTCGTCATTGGAAATTAAATGCAGACAGCCACATAGATTCAATATTATACACAAATGATCGACTCTAGTGTACGTCGAAAAGTTGTCACGTCACTAAAAATGTCTATAGCAGATTGCTCAAGCCTGTCAAATTCCAGCTGCATTCTTGGAAAGGGAGACGTATCATATAAAGTCCGGGGGTAGAACGGGCTCTGAAACCGACTTGACCGCAAGGTAACATGGAAACAAACAGTACTTAACAAAAGCGATGAATCAACACTTCCGTTCACAACCTTAAGGAAAAACATAAAATCATGTAAACGCCTTCTATTGAGCAAGGTCCGCAGCCCTAGTTTCTTAAGTAGCATTGTAGTTGTAGTAAAACTTGCGCCCGAAATGCCTGTCATAGAATATGCCTATGAAGCGTCTTTGAACACGCTCAATAGAGCATGACGCAGTGTGGTTGATACAATTCCAAACAATTGAATCGAACTACAGCTTTGTACGCACTAGGCAGCAAAACAAACGCACGAGACAACCAGGAGAAAAAAATTTCCTCGTAAAACGAAATATCACCCCAAGATTCCTAAGAGAGGCATTACATATAGCTGAAACATCATTATTAAAATTTAAAGACGAATCAACAAAAATTCCAAGATCACGAATGGCGGACACTCGGGAGATGACACTGCTGTCTATTGTGTAGGGGAACACAAGTGAATCTCGCTTTCTAGACTGACATTATTTGTGTCTTTTGCTCATTAAGCAAAAGATGGTTCATAGAACACCACCTTGAAATTTCCAACGCGTCATCCTGAAGAAGTCTGCACTCCGAGTAGGAACGAACACAGCGAAAAAGTTTGATGTCGTCGGCAAATAGTAATACCTCAGAGTTTTTCACGCTATGAGAGATGTCGTTCACAAAAATCAAGAATAAAAGTGGACCAAGGTTGCTTCCTTGGGGTACTCCGGAAGGCGACAAAATTTTTTCAGACATGATCCCTGACACACAAACATAATTTTCACGACATGAGAGATAACTTTTAAACCAATGGCAGTACGTTGGACACAAACCATAGCTATCAAGTTTGGTAAGAAGAATATTATTATCAATCTTATCGAAGGCCTTCGTCATATCAAAATATATTGCATCGACCTGTAGATGGTCACGGACAAATGGAACCGTATTATCTAAAAAAGAGCACAGATTAGATTGAACCGACTTGCCCTTTAAAAATCCGTGTTGCTCGGGGTTTATTTTTAGGCTGAAGTAACTGTACAGACGTTTGTGTATTACCATCTCAAAAACCTTGGAAAATCTACACAATAATGTAACGGGACGGTAGTTGTTTACAATACTAGGATCGCCTGATTTATGAATCGGAACAACTACGGCGCTTTTCCAGATAGACGGAAATATTCCTGAATGAACTGATAAATTAAATATGTGTAATAAGACGGGAGACAAAAGCTCCACACACCCTTTCACAATAAAACTGAAAATGCCATCTGTACCACAAGACAGCTTAGCTTTCATTTTAAAAATGCTTTCCTTAATTTCAAGTTCGTCAAATGGGGTAAAAAAAGAAAATCTTATGTGCCTTGGCACGTCGTGCTGCCGTCAGTGACTGCCGCAGACGAAAAACAGGATTTAAAATGCACTGCAAAGTTATTGGCAACTTTACTTGGATCGCATGTGTAACCAGAATCATCTCTTATGGGGACGACATTATGATTTCGTGATGGTACATACTTCCAGAAGTGTTTTGGCTTTGTGTGCATGTCGGTCTCAAGTACAGCCGTATGCATAATTTCGTCTTGTTTAAAAAGCCTTTTTGCCAAAGCACGACACTCACTAAATTTGGCGTACCAGTTATGCAGTCCAGATTTTTTTGAAAGGACGATGATAATGAAGTTTACGTCGTAAGCAACGCCT
>JAZHYW010007701.1:0-14026 GCA_037355805.1 Ixodes ricinus
ATACTAATCCTCCAAAGGTCGATAATCGCGGAGGAAGCGGCTGGGTCCCTTAAAGACCGACCCGCAGAATTTTTTTCAACCAGGGAAAAAGTCCTCCTCACCACCCCTCCCATTTCCTCCTCTCCTCCGTTTATCTTGACGGCGGGGGACCTCTTTTGTCGCTGCATCTCGAGGCCGGATAAGCCAAACTAAGCGCATATTGGGCGATTTGCGGCGTGAGGCACAGCGACCTTGTGAGCCCTCTTTCCTCCGGCGATACCAGAGAAGCGCCCGGAACCGAACTCTCCCTTCGGCAGCGTTTCAGAGCCTCTCGGTCTCGTCCCTGAACATTTGTTTTGTTTTGCGGCAACCATATTCATGTGCTAGGCTGCTTGGCTACTCCGAGTATTCCAACGAGGAAATAAAACGTTTTTGCACAGCCGCGCCAGTTTGATTTGTAACGTAAATGGCAATAGATATGATTTGCTTCATTTACGCACAAAAACGCGTTTGAACTTGAACTTTTCAGGCTGTACTGATTGATTTTTTTTTCGGCCGATGTTTTTGTAATAAATTTGTTCTTTTTGGCATTGATTTTTTTTTTTGTCGCGCACACCGAACACGTGAGAATCTTTACATTGATAATTCCCCGTCAGTGAAAAGAGAACGGACGGCCGCGTGAGTGCACGAAGTTGCTGAGTAAGCGTGCAATACTGGAGGATCGTTGTTGTTTGAAATGAGTGCAAGATTGGTTGCTATTGGTATCAAGCACCTCGGAGCCGCCTTTGATGTGAACCTTGCTGCGTCACGTGCGTTACATTTCCGGTCTCGCTTTCTTTCTCTTGTGCTTGGTGGAACATCTCGTCGTTTTGCAGCCTTCAGCTACAGGTTTCCACGTACTGTAACCCTGCAGTACGCGTACCGAAAGCTTTACGCCGCACTTAGGGCTCAAAAAGGGAAGTGAAATCATGTCATAAGCTACTTTAGTTCTAAATAAGACACGGCAACAAGTGGGTGGTCTTCGAAAGCGTTTCTTTTTTGCGGGTTCTCGTACAAGGGTGTCTTTTTCAGCAGTGAAACAACTTGTGAGATGGAACGTCCATGTAAACTCAGCCTTCAGATCATGCTTCAAGGATGCACTTTTGAAGACACGCCCTCACCTGCCATCCTAGTTTCATCCGGATTTACTACATACCTTACGTTCTTTCATGTTTTTAAAGGGTTCATCGTTTTACATTTTAGACAAACTGACAATTCAGCGTCACGCGCTTTGCGGCTGTCACAAGCTCTTTTGTGGAGCGGAGTACTACGTGTCCTGAGCCAGTGTTCATTCCCGACTTTCACAGACATCGACAACTTGTGCCATCCATTTTCAAATGCAGTACTATTCAAAACTTTCAATAGAAAAATTAGTTTTCCTCAAATAATATAAGAAGGAGCGCAATGTTATCACAGGAACTTCAGATATAGGTTCACCATAGTCATTCACTTTGTCTTGGTACAGAAAAAGAGCCTAAATAAGACAGCAAGATTATTACAAAAGCGGTTGAACTTTTGTGAAATAGTATGGAACATCTCAAAAGAGAGACAAACTTTTCTCTCTATATTTTTAATAAGCTAATTCCAGTAAAAACGAATCGCTGAATAAAACTGCCGGGACTATCGATTACGTGTGTAGCTAGCTCAATCTACGGTAGCAGGTTCAAGTAAACCTCCTGGGCGCATTTTGTGCGATAACCCCACATGAGCGGTACCCAGAACGGTGCGTCCAGCGTTAATTAATATGGTCTGCATGACATCGGACGTCTGCGAGCGTGGCGCAGTAAGATCCGTGCCGTGATCGCACACTGTGGTGCCGGGTTCTAAGTTCATCCCGCTGTGTTAGCTCCCTTTTCCTATAGGTCTCAAATAACGCAGGCGAACCTTTCCTTTTGTCGGAATACAACTTTTAAGCTTCTACATAACAGGAAATGTAATTCGTGGGAATTTTTCGATAGGTACCAAAAATAACAACAAAACCAGGACAGGCTGAATATGCAAGACGCTTGAACAGAGCCGGTCGAAATAAAAATGAAACTGCAGTTATGTGGTACGCTGGGTCGTTGGTTGATTTATTCGGTTTTGTAAGGCTCGCGCTGCAGAACCCAGGGATCCTGGGTTCGAGCCCCACCCCTGCCCGTTTCGATCTGGATGAGCATTGTACCGGCGTGCGGTCGTGTATCACTACTGCGTGGTGCACGTTAAAGACCCCAGGCTAGCGGCTGTACCGCACTGGCTAAATTGCTCATCTACAGCGAGTGACTCGTCGCAACTTTAAATGGCTGACCAACTACACGCTGTATAAATGTCCCCACAACTTTATTTCTTTTGTAGGTACTACTGTGGCTTATCTTTCTCTCCAGAAAATGTTTCAGTACGGGAGCCTTGCGGACACAATGCTCACTCGTTTTAGACAGAGGTCGAGCAGATGACGCCCTAAGAAATCGCATGCAGGAGTTTATTTTGTCTCGTTGGTTGGCGTGTGTAAAGTATGAGCATGCCATTTTTCACTGCGCTCGGATGTTCGACGCGTTTCCCTTGTCTTATGTTTTTGACTGTGGCTGTGCTGTAGGTAGAAAGGAATTACTGAGATCTGGAGCACATCGTCTCTTCAGAATAACATCGGGATCGGGAGCTCGCTTTGCTCCTGTATAGCGGTTCCGAGTGGGATAACCTTCTTTAATCGTTTAGAGGTATCACATTCGAAGGGAGAAACAGACACATTAGAGCTTCCTTTCGTTCTCAAGACATAACAAAGGCTAGTTTATTTTGCACCAACTAAACTTGAAAGCTCGACAACATGAAAAAAGGTGTTGGGGACAATGAAACATAGTGTTGTTCCCGTATTACGGGGTGTGGCGCGTCACAGCGGAAAAAGCTTGTTTCAAAAACTTGTAGCGACCTTGGTCGGAAGAAGGATGGTTTTTTGGGAAATGCTTGGAGAAGCGGCACCCAGGCCCAAAGAGCACGGTGGTTCCGCGATCGTCGGCCCTTCGCGCAACGAAGGCGAAGTCGCTTGCGAGCGAATTGCAAGAAAACTAAAATACACAAATACAACAGCATTCTTGAAGTATGCTCTGAAGCATGTCTATGCTCTATCTCACAAGTAGCTTCACTGCTAAAAAAGATACCTTCGCACGAGTGCGGCCTAAGGCTTTCGGTACGCTTACTGCAGGGTTACAGTACGTGGAAACCTGTAGCTGAAGGCTGCAAAACGACGAGATGTTCCACCAAGCACAAGAGAAAGAAAGCGAGACCGGAAATGTAACGCACGTGACGCAGCAAGGTTCACATCAAAGGCGGCTCCGAGGTGCTTGATACCAATAGCAACCAATCTTGCACTCATTTCAAACAACAACGATCCTCCAGTATTGCACGCTTACTCAGCAACTTCGTGCACTCACGCGGCCGTCCGTTCTCTTTTCACTGACGGGGAATTATCAATGTAAAGATTCTCACGTGTTCGGTGTGCGCGACAAAAAAAAAAATCAATGCCAAAAAGAACAAATTTATTACAAAAACATCGGCCGAAAAAAAAATCAATCAGTACAGCCTGAAAAGTTCAAGTTCAAACGCGTTTTCGTGCGTAAATGAAGCAAATCATATCTATTGCCATTTACGTTACAAATCAAACTGGCGCGTCTGTGCAAAAACGTTTTATTTCCTCGTTGGAATACTCGGAGTAGCCAAGCAGCCTAGCACATGAATATGGTTGCCGCAAAACAAAACAAATATTCAGGGACGAGACCGAGAGGCTCTGAAACGCTGCCGAAGGGAGAGTTCGGTTCCGGGCGCTTCTCTGGTATCGCCGGAGGAAAGAGGGCTCACAAGGTCGCTGTCCCTCCCGCCGCAAATCGCCCAATATGCGCTTAGTTTGGCTTATCCGGCCTCGAGATGCAGCGACAAAAGAGGTCCCCCCGCCGTCAAGATAAACGGAGGAGAGGAGGAAATGGGAGGGGTGGTGAGGAGGACTTTTTCCCTGGTTGAAAAAAATTCTGCGGGTCGGTCTTTAAGGGGTGTCCAAACGGGATACTACAACACTCACGACTCCTGCAAGTCGTTGCTGCGCTGCGCTTCCGGCCGTCGGAGGAAACTTCCCACCCGTCAAAGCTGCCGGGGGAAGCGTCCCCCCGCCAAATCTCCCCTCGCTTCCTCCACGGCGGCCTTGCTCCTGCTCATCACGTGGGTCCGGAGAGCCACTCACACGCTCTCTTGGCTGTCGGTCAATCGCTCAAGGCCTCCGCCGCTTTGGAAGTCCCGAAAACGGGAAAGGAAGACTCGAGTGTGAGGGGGCAAGCCAGGCGAGCGCGCGTCGTGTCCAAGGTCGTGTCATCGTCCAGCAGTTCTGTGGATTGGATCGGATTCCCGCGGCTCTTGTTCCTAACGTACCTCGTATAGACAAACAAACGTGGTTGGTTTGAAATTTAATAAAATAAATGCTATATTCTTAAGTTCTCAGTGTTTCTACACACAACTAAAAGTCTCCCTTTTGCGCACTGCACTTTATTAATTTTTTCAGAGCTACGAGCGTGGATTTTGACGAAAAAAAGCTGAGCCGAGGCGGCCGAAACGCGCGCTTCGACGAAGGAATCTCCCAAATCCATCCGAAGCCGGACCTCTTTGGCCTTCCTGCCGAGGTGACGGCGGTAGCAAGGTCGGCGACTTTGTGATCCGCGGGAGATAGACAGGCATCAGGCATACCATTGGCAGGTGGCGTGTGACGTCAAGTCTGACGAGCACCGACGTCAACGACAAGTGGAGGAGGCGAGGAGGCAAGTCGTGAATTTGGCTCGGCCGGTGTCCAAACAGACATTCGACCGACGACTGCCGGACGGTTCAATTTTGACGACTTTTGCAGGAGTCGTATGGTTTGCAGTAGCCTGTTTGGACAGGACTTTAGAGAGCACCCAAGGAAAAACCACGAGGATCCCCAGGGTACGTCACTCTAAAGGCGACGTGGAGAGTTGAAAGGCGCTTTGACCTTTAATTTGTTTCATTTTTTTACATAAAAACTAGCTCTCGCAAGAAAATAAAAGTTCCTGTTCTTCGTTCCATGGGTGACACAGATTAATTTCCGCAGTTAATTGGCCAAAGTCTGAAAATCGTTGCACCGCCCCTTTAATTTAAAGTGCGGCCGACACTACGAGGCAATGGGACCAACCAAACGACATCGAAGCGCGACATCGTGGCATTCGTCCCTTTTCTTGTTCATGTTCTTTCATCGCGTAAACCAATTAAATGCAGCGAATGTCCCGTGACTTGCGGTTTTATTATGCGTGTTCCTTATTGTATGCCTTTGAGCCTTTGAGTCGGCTCTATCCCATGATAAAACAAACTACATGGTGTGTAGAGGCGCTGTGAAATACATATTTCTACCATTTTCCTTTCCTCCTACTCCCCGAATATTAGGGCGAAGCAATAATAATCTACATATAGTTTTTGCTTTGGTTATGCTTATTGCGGCGCAGGTTTGGCGCAATTAGTCAAAATGGCACTTTGTGGCAGACTCGTTCATGCCACAATTTGGCGCAAATGGCGCAGCACTCCATCACGAAACAACAGCAACAAAATAAAGAAAAGCAACATCATGAACAGTGATGGTATGGAGTATCATGCAATGCGGTTGTACAGTAGTTACGTTAGCGGCCCATGAAGAGTAAGTCCCTCAAAACCGGTGCATATTACTTGAAGATAGAGTGAGTAGACAGGCGAGCTGGTTTATGGGACACATTTTCGAAAATCGGAGACGATGGACTAAAAAGAGGGAAACTCAAAGCGTCTCAACGTTTTCTGCTTGTCTGTCCCCTCTTCGTCTGTCGTCTACAGTTTTCAGAAATGTGGCACATTTAAGAGTCCATTAGACACATCGGAGCGTCACAAAGCAACAGGAACAGAAACGAATAAGAACTGCACGTTAAAAACTTAGGTTTGCCTTGGGCTAGAAACTAGCAACCCCCCCCTCCGCCCCCCCCCTCCCAAATTAAAAATAAAGTTTTTTTTTGTTACTGACACGCACGACGCCCGCATACCTGCGTCGTTGCGCGGAACAACCTTGGAATATCAATACCGCTTGGTCCACACCGGCACCACATCGGCCCATCGCTTATTCTTCGTACCTTCATATATTCCAGTTCATCGCCATCGGGCCCTGCTCTTTGACGACTCAGCGATTCAGCCGCACGTGCCCCTGCTTCAGATACGTCATCACCTTTCCGGCTGGTGACTGGTCCTGCCTCTGTTCGTCGCCAGGGACCAACATTTAGAAGAGCGGGCCATCTCAAGTCTGCGGCACTTGGCAGCAGCGCGGCACCACATCGGCCCATCGCTTATTCTTCGTACCTTCATATATTCCAGGTTTGCTCTCATTCCTTTTTGTTAATCAATCAAAATTACGCCAAAACGCCGTTGCTGCTGCCTGTAAATCGTTTTTTGTTTGCATTTTTTTTTACGGACTAGCCTATTTTTTGTTTTCCTGTGTGTGTTTTCCGTTATTGCGTTCTACCGATTTTTGCTCGGCCCGACATGGGAAACGAAACCAAAGAACTAGCTAAGGCGCTGGAGGATCTTCGCCGCGAGCTGCGTGCAGACTTGCGCAGTTTGAAATAAAGCGTGAAGTTCTGTAGTGAGACGTGCGAGGGAGTGAAGGTCATAAGGGACGACATGAAAGAAATGCGTAAAGAAATACTAGACCTTACGAAACGGAACCAGGAACTCGATGCTGAAAACTGCAGGCTAGGCGCCAGAGTAGAAGAATTAGAGCAGCACCAAAGATCGAACAATCTTGAAATCAAGGGGGTACCAAGCCAGGGCGATGTGACTGATGTTATCAAGAGAATCGGCGCCCTTCTTGATGAACCAGTGGCGGATGCGGACATTGACATCTGCCACCGCGTCGCCACATTTATGCCAGATCAAAAAAACATAATTGTTCGCTTCGTCCAGCGCTCAAAAAGGAACAAAATTTTGGAAAAGGCCAAAAAGAAACGGATCACTACTGCATCCCTCGAGTTTGGCGGAGCCGAGTCACCGGTTTATGTAAACGAACACTTGACAGGCTTAAACAAGAAACTGCTGGGAACGGCTATCGCGCAGAAAAGAAGGGTTGGGTGGAAGTTTGTGTGGTGCTCTGGTGGCAAAATATTTGCGCGTAAAGATACGACGTCAGATGTACTTAAAATTACTTGCCTGGGTGATGTTGAAAAAATTAGGAATTAGCGTAGAATATTTCGATGACTGCTGTATTTTTGTATAACTTCATAATTCTCGATGGCGGTGCATGATTGCTTTTACCACCCTCACGAAGTGAATGCGTTATTTGAAAAAACTGATCATAAATGTCTCAAATTTTTTCACCTTAACGTTAGGTCAGCGCGATCTAAAACCGATGACCTCCTTCTACTTTTTAACACGTTTCAACCAATGTTCGATATCATCATGCTCACTGAAACCTGGTACAGCGATGGCAGCGATGTTTTCTTTTACCGGGATATGAACACTTTTATCTCAACCGCAAACAAAACCGTGGTGGTGGTGTATCCATTTTGATATCAAACACAGGTTTTGAGATTGTATCCGAATACTCAGCAATTACAGTTCATTACGAAGTACTATGCATACGTAAAACCTTGAAGTGTATTGTGTTGTTTACCGCCCACCAAACGGAAATGTGTCCCAGTTCTTTGAATTTCTAGAAAAGTTGTTTAGCTCTATGACTGAAGTTAAATGCAATTTCATCCTTGGAGGTGACCTAAATATTGATTTTCTTGATCTATCACGTAATACAGTCGGAGTTATCTTTATTACTGTCTGCCCATAATCTTCAGAATGTCATATCTCTTCCCACGCGTATAACAGCGTCATGTTCCTCCTTGCTTGAAATTTTTATTACAAATCATGATAGCTCAGATATTACTGCTGGAGTAATGTGTTTAGATTTGAGTGATCATTTGCCCATATTCATGCTGATTCATAAACATAACGCTACAGCTAGAACGAAGGTCAATGAACTTCAACCTGCCAGATACATTAGAAGCATTAACGATAAAACGTTGCAGACGTTTAGAAGAAACATTGAGAGCACGAACTGGAGCAGTATAATAGGCATAAAAGATATAAATAAAGCTTACGACAAATTTATTGAGGTTTTTAAAAGTATTTATACTTCTTCATTTCCATTAAGATTGGTTAGAACCGATAGACTTGCCCGCAAACCCTGGGTTACTAAAGATCACTTAAAATCAATGCGTGCCAAAGATCGCTTATATAAAGCATTTTTAAAATCGCGAGACTTGGTCAAACTAGCAGAATTTAAGTCACTGAGAAACCACCTGAACGCAGATTTGAGGCGTGCAATGCGCAACTATTATAACCAACTTTTTGATCCTGAATGTATGAAGCATCCTGACTTGCTTTGGAAAAGACTTAATGCTCTCTTGGGCAAAAACACTAACAATGATAGAATAGAAAAATTAGTTATTGATGGGATGGAAAAGTGCGGTTCTGCACTATCAGATGCTTTTAATCGTTATTTTGTGAACGTTGGGTCGAGTACCTACTGCAGTGATGCAGCACAAAATATACCTAGAATTTGTGATACTATATTTTTTTATCCTACCGATGAATATGAAGTTTTTTCGACGATAAATAATTTACGAAACAATCACAGTTGCGATGCTGATAGTATAAACATTAAACCCGTGAAATTTGTTGTCGACCTCATTGTGCCTTGTTTAACACATATTTATAACCTTGCTCTTTCGTCGGGTGTGTTTCCCACAGGCATGAAAACAGCAAAAGTAACAGTACTGTTTAAGGCAGGAGATAGAAATAGTATGGGGAACTGTCGTCCAATATCCATTCTTCCTATTTTTTCAAAAGCCTTAGAAAAGCTTATGCACTCAAGGATTACAAATTTCTCAGATCATCACAATATATTAATAGAATCTCAGTTTGGATTTAGAAAATTTAGGTCTACCGAGTCTGCACTTTTGCACCAAAAAGAAATTATTTTAGATAATTTAGAAAAAAGTTATCAACGATTGGCGTTTTCCTTGACTTTAGTAAAGCGTTTGATTGCATCAACCATGGTATACTTTTAGATAAGCTATTTTCGTATGGCTTTCGGGGTGTTTCATTTTCATTGTTAAGGTCATATTTTGAGAACCGTTGCCAATATGTTTCCATAAACGAGCATAGGTCCTCTTTCCTTAACATTAATTGCGGTGTTCCCCAAGGAAGCATTCTTGGTCCCCTTTTATTTCTTTTTTATATAAACGATATAGTTGCTATTGACTCTGATGTAGATTTTATTATTTATGCAGATGATAGAAGTATGATCATTTCTGATTCAAATAGTGAACATCTTATTAGCAAAACAAATAATGCATGTCCTTTCAAAATTAAAAACCTGGTGTATAAAAAATTCCCTTCATATAAATGCTAGCAAGAGCAAGGCTATAATATTCCAACTACATTCCAGAACTCAAACAACCTCATCCTCTCTTCTGAAATATGGCACTGATATTATTCAATATGTTGAAAATGTAAAAACTCTTGGTGTATTTTTTTCTTATAACATGTCTTGGAACGACCATATTAGACACGTTCGCACTAAACTTTCTAGAATAGTGGGTGTGTTAAATAAATATAGAAACATTTTACCCACAAGTGTGAAAATTCAACTTTTTAAATCACTATTCTATCCCATCTTATGCTACGCGCACCTAGTGTGGGGTTCTACCGGCACAACAAACTTAAATTTACTTCGAATATTGCAAAAAAAAAAGCTCTACGAGCCATAGCTAATGTCTCTTCAACCTCCCCATCCTTGCCTCTGTTTGAGAAGTACTCCATACTTGACGTTTCAAAAATTTATTCACAACGATTAATATTAACATTCCAGTCTGCCATGAAAGGTAAATATGATACTTTTCTCGCTATTGCGGACCTTCATTTGCACAATTCCATTCGTCAAACACGTCAGATACATCCATGGCATATACCACAATCACGAACTAACTTTGGACGTCAAAGAATTAAACATGCACTTCCCGAGCTACTAAATCATATCGCACCATTAGGAATTGATGTTATGTCAGTGAGCAGAAATGATATCTCTTGCATTGTATAATACTTAAAACATACCTTTTATTGTTTTTTTCTGTTTTTTTATTTTTGTGTGTAGTGTTGCTTGCCTTGTAGGGGTACCAAAGGGCCGGTCAAGCTGCAAATAGCAGCTTTTTTCCTTTGGTTTTCCCCCATCGTTGATGGAAATAAAAAATGTTTAAAAAAATGTTTAAAAAATACTTAGGACAGGGTAAAACAAAAAGGCGGAAAATGAGGACTCGACTTAAAACCTGCATACTCTGCCGGTCCATGTATAGCTGATTGCGGTAGACTTTGGTGATCGTCGAGACTGATTAAAGCTTTAAAACAACCGAAAGTTTTTTTATTTTTTATTGCGAGTAGTTTACAGTTATCTGGTTACGCGGAACAATCCTGAAGTCAAAATTGTGCTACAGTTCACACCGCACAAAGAGTTTGTTGGGAACATAAGATAAATCATCGAATATAAATACGCATAATCTGCACACGACATGGATCTAAGGAATACGGCAAGTTTGGGCGATTGACGAACTTGTTAGCAGCTACAAGATCGAGCTCCGGGCTTTCTACGGCCTTGCCGAGCATGCGCCCTCGTGCAGCGCAAGCTATCGTTCAGGTCAAAAAGCTCGTGCTCGTAGATTTGGCTTCACTCGCTGTTAATGTAAAACAAACTATAGAAAGCGGCAAAATGTTCGTCTGCAAACATCTTCAATTCGTTTTTTCCGCTTTGTGATTCCGCCATCTTCTCGAATAACCCCGAGAAAGTGCGGGCTCGCACAACTAGGTAGCCGCACAGATGTGCGCCGCTCTTGGTACTTCTCGGGAACTATGCTACCGGCGAGATTACGAAACGTGCTCTCTCTCTCTGCCTCGAAGAGTGCGGCAGTCGTTCCGTGTTTTTTTACGCGAGGAAAGAAAAGGCCAACGCGCCCATTCACCTGCATATCCGAGTGCGCAATTCTCGTCCATCTTCGATGTCGACTCTGTGTTTGCTTTCGCCTTTACGGCGGCGGCGGCGGTGCTTCTGCTCGGCGCTGTAGCGTACCTTAGTTATCTTCGCCATGCCCTAAAAATGCGATACATTGTGTATGAAGCGGTATCTTTCTCGGAGAATCGCCGGGCAATTGCAGTTATGCGTTCGCCTCGGGAGATTTTACATCTGGAACAAGCTGCCGTGAAGGGGGCGGTGCGCACATTCGCGTCTAGATTGTTCCTGAATTCGGAAAGTCAGGATTCCGCGTGAGGTGTGCATGGGTAACGGGAGGCAACCCTACGGTCTCCTTTAGATGACTCTTGGGGACGTCAGCCCGGCTTCATGCCGTTGTTCTCTGCAACCCCAAGATGGCTAAGAAACAGAAGTCGGGAATCATCGAATGACTCTTCTCTCCCGAGTGCGGTTATCTCGCAAGGAGTGTGCCCCGTTTTTCTCAGAAGATGCCGAGGCGACAATAGGCTACGCAGGTGTTGTGAAACAACAAAATGCGACCTAACAGAACCCCATAATCGCAGAATTTTGTCCGTCCGTCCGTCAGTCAGCGTATTTCAGCTATAAATTTATGGGGAAAATAACGTCAAGAGACCTGACGTTAGTCACCTGTACTGCGATATAGTTTTCTGGCTAAATTTAGCGGGGAAAATGATGTCGCCTAGGAAAACGTAACGCGAAATATTCAGAAATTCTGTTTTCCCGCTAAAGTCAGCCCGGATATTGACGTCACATGCATAATAAAACAATTTTGTTTGCTCGCTAAATGTAGTGGGGAAATGAATAAACAACAGATTCTTCGCCCCCGCCCCCTTCTCTCCCCCTCCCCGAAACGGCTGTTTGATGTATTCTAGACAAAAATAAACGACCTCTTCTTAAATAAACATACCATCCTTTCCGTCATAAAACTCTGGAGATAATAATCGCTGATATTTTTTTTTTTTTTTTTTTTTTGTTTTGCTGCGTCTGAAGCTTGGTCTCTTTTTGTGCTCAAACTACAGGAGGCCCGAATAAGCGGATTATCCATCCATCCCTGGGGGAAAATTATTATTTTTGTGTAAACATCGCCGTCCGGCTCAGGGAAATATCTTACACGTTAAAAAAAAGACAAAAAAAGCACGTGTACACAAAACTTGATTATTTTCTTTTTTTATGAACGCGAAGTGTTTATTCTGAGCTGTAGGTAGCCAAAGTCTAAAATAAAATCGTATAATGGTCCCCTTAGAGGAATACTGAACAGCCTAAACTTCCTTCCACCTCCCCCTAAAAACACACAATTTTAAGTGGCTGGATGACACGCGCAGGCATTCCACAAGGTAAACTTCAAATCACAAATATATCTGAAGTACTTACGCTGTGAGACGCATTTTGAGTTGGAAGCAATTCCCGAATATTGTCCAAAATAAAACCACTAAAATGAGTGTCAGGACGTAAATTGTGCACTTAAAGATTTTTTTTTAGAAGTTTATTTTATGACATACGTGTCTCATCGAGGTACATAAAAATTATATTTTATATTTGTTTGAGTTTTTTTTCTTTTTCATGCAAGGTTGCTTAACTTTTTCTCCGAAAACGCGGAAGGTTCAGGAGGTTGCTATGGTTTCCCTGGGCACTGCAGGTACCCTGGTAAAAACGTACTAGTGTAGTGGATTACGGCACTTCCTTGTTTATATTAAAAGTGCACAGTGCACCTCGTCGGCTCCTTCCGAAATATTAATGATGATTACCTCTGTTGTCTATAGAAGTGTCTCTTACAGCGACAGCTCTTAAGGGCGCTCTTGTCCCCACTCGAAAGGATGATGTGTGGCGTCCGTCGCGGTCTCACGTGTACTGAGTCGCACGTGACGTCATGACGCTATGTGACGTCACGGCGTGATGTCACGTGCCACTGTGTCCGTTAGAGGGCCTCTGTGTGTCTAAAATAAATGAGTGTCATTCTCCGAGAAGACACTGGAGACGGTTCCTTCAAGTTAGGTACAAAACACATAAGTGCAAGATACATAGGATACCTGAGGGTCAAATAAGGTGTTTCAACTATCGGTGTTACTCTACCGTAGATTCACACATGAATGCTATTGTTTTTACCAATTAGACGCTGTTTATTTTATGCAGGGAAACTTCAATTGGTGGCGAGAAATATTTCTTCTCAATATAATAAACAAATGTGTTTTTATTGTCACAAAAGAAGTTTTGTAATAAACCTAGCCTCGTTTTAAAAAACTTGACAAGAGCTAAAATTTTTGTAAGCAAAGTCAAGCAGCATTTCGGTCGCCTTTTGCCTGTACTCCCGGCATCTTGGGTAAATGCGTGCCAAATAAATTTTTATTTGATTAGATGTGATTTTATAATATGAACTTTTCGACCAGTCTACGCGTTGCAGAGGACACATACCTCGGGAAGCCTTCGCAGAACTTTACCAAGTAGATAATGCGCGAGATGTACTTCGAACTTCGCAAAGATTTTGCGAATTTATATTACTCTTTCGTAACACGCTGCGCAAAGCCCCCATGTAGCCCTTATACTACCTTCATTTGTTGGTAATCCAAACGCGTACACGTTGCCGTATAAACCAGCACCGGACCTGTTCAGAATTACTCGCAAAACTCCTATATGTCTAGCGCAGGACGGTTTCGCCTCAGTCGACCTCTGTTTTCCGTCAGTCCGGTCGACCCAAGAAAGTTGGAGCTAGTTTAGGTAGGGTGCCTGGAAAGCCTCTCCGACGGGTGTGTTTACCGAGTCTCCATTTGGGCCCCATTCTTCTCTGTGACGGCTCAGCGGTTTAATGAGGCCGCGGTACCGCCTCGCGACTCTAGCGGTACATGTATGGCAGCTAGGTGGATGTAGCAGAGGCCTTTTCCATTTTAGCTTGCTCTGTAGTAGTAGTAGTAGTAGTAGTTGTTGTTGTGTTAGTAGTAGTAA
>JAZHYW010007703.1:0-13021 GCA_037355805.1 Ixodes ricinus
AATAATAATATTTAATACAGGTGCTTCAAATACAACTATATACACTATCGGAACTGTCAAAGCCCTAAAGGCTTGTAGGACTAGTTCCTACAAATTACTTGACGCACTCAAAGCAAGTTAGTATACAACTTTCAGAGATCTGGAACGTGTGACAGAGAAGTATATACAAACAGAGGAGTAGTGCCACAGCGCACAAAAGTCGCATCAAGTAGAAGAAAAAAAAATTAATTGGCACTTTAAAAAATGTTGCCTAGCAAATAGTCTTCAATTTACGTTTCAAAGCTCCTCGAGAACTTACGTCGAGGAGAACAGAGGGATTGTTAAAAAGTATAGGATACATAATAAAGGCGAACGCATTTTCCAAAATGTGTTTTGATGCGCGGCGTTTGATATGGTCTCACATCTCGAAGGGCGCGACAAACGGTGTTGGGGGTCTTAAAAGTGTTATCCCAGTAGTGCCTAAGCACTACTGTTTCAAAAATAATGATCTAAAGGTTGGTAGCGAGAGGGAGTTAAAAGGGTTATCAGATCTTTGGAGACTGGAACCATAGCTACACTACGCAAGATGCCATTCCAGTAAGAGGGATTCACTTTAGACTCTGTAATGCTGTACACTGTCCGAATACAGTTATTCCGTAACAGAATACTATAAACAGGCGTGCGTCAGAGAATCTTCTTGTTGTGGTGGGAAAGTATGCGAAGATTATATAAGGTGCACAAGCGGCTCATTTCTTGAAAATATAGAAGAAGTAGAGTTCCATGACAGGTCACCAATCAAAATAAAGTCCTAGATATTTCGTACTGTTCATAATCAACTGGCGCACATTCCTGCTGAGAAACACAGTCTGACGTGTGAAGAAAAATTGGTTTGTTTTAAAGAACCTGTTTTAGCGGACTACGAAAGCACACTAGTTGTGTTTCTATTTCGCGTTACGCTAATGACATTAGCAGAAAACCAGTTCTTGAGCCGTATTACATCTGACTGAGTAGCTCAACAGCCTCATGGTAGCGTACATGACTCGACAAGGACAGTATCGTCAGCGTCGCGAAATACTGTGCAGAAAGTTGACAGCCACCTTCGGAAGATCGTTGACATAGATGTTAAAGAAGAGGCGATAGTATCGAGCCCTGTGGAACACCAGCCTTTTGGGGACATTTTCAAACTCCGAGCTCCACATATTGAAACGAGTTGTGTACGACTTGACAGAAAGTTTTCTGGCGGTAGTAAAAAGGGCCTCTGAAACCGAGGCCTGAACAGCTTGTTAAAGTACCTTATGTGAAACTGAGTCAACTTTAGAAACATCTAGAAAAGAGTGCACATGTGAAAAGATTATTGGTCAAATGCATTATGAAGAACATCGGAAAAGTCTTCAAGTAAGGGTTGGGTGCCTTTTCCCATAACAAAAAACCAAATACTGTTGGGGAGACATATAAGGTTAAATTCATCTAAGAACACTGACATTGTCGGAAAAATGTGTTTTTCTAAAAGTTTCGCCAGTGAAGGCAAGATAGATATGGGACAGCGGTAGCTTTCGATGTTACTATATTATTCATTATTATTAATAATAATAATAATAATAATAATAATAATGTTTATTTGGACTCCTTCAGTATCCGTAGAGGGGCAAAAGGTAAACAGATTAACCTGACGAGGCCCCATCCAGAGTGTCGAACCGGAACCGAACCGAACCGAAAACCGGAACCCAGCCGTTATTTTTAGCCGAACCGGAACTGAAACCGAACTGAAATCTTCGCCGCCATCTTGTAAATGAACCGGAACTAAACAGAAAAAAATATAACGGTAACTGGTTCAAAACGGTTCACTGCAATGTCGTTTTTTTTAAATTACAAAATTAGTGTTTGTGAAGTAAAAATTGCCATCTGTATTTCTATGTAGTAATCAAATTCTAATATACCGAATCGCAATGTATGAGAAATTGTGGGTTTTCGTGGCGCTTTTGTGTTGGTACCTCGATTCATCATGAGTCACGTGGTCAAGTGATGTGCGAGTATGAAGACATGCTGTCAAATAATGTCAGTTCACGTGGCCCCGTGACATAGTCGCGTGACTCGCCGCGTCAAGTCGACCTCAATTCAGAACGTCACTATAGTACGTTACAACTTAAGAAGGTAGGCCGAGGCAGACTTGGACACGTTACTGAAAGAAAGTAACCGATTACAATTACAATTACTTCACGGTAAAGAGTAACCGATTACAATTAAAAGCTCCAAAATTATTCGACGAAAAATACTCTACAGTAATCGATTGCTTCACACGTTACTTTTCATTGCACTTTTTTTATTCCGGTAGCATAATCCTTGTAATCACGCGCTCAGTTGTTCCTAAAAAAAATAAAAGCTTTGACCGTTTCTGTTTAGAGCTGAGTGAGTGACGCAAAATTGCTGTTTAAATACATTATTCACAAGAGGCTGAATGACGTAATTTTTCATACCAAAACGTGTTTCTGAAGTACCAAAAAAAAAAATAAAAAAAAATTACTCAGGAAACAAAGTATATTGAAATGGCCCACAAATCCACGAGGACCTGTGCTTCGCGGTTTCGAAAAAGAAAAAAAAATCGTTGCCCAGGGCTGAGTGACTCGAGCACATCTGACCCCTCCACCCCCCCCCCCCCCCCGAAAAAAAAAAAAGTGAAATTGAGAAAAAAATATAGTGGGTAATTTTGTAAGCAATTACAGCAAAAAATTAATTCAATTACAATGATCGTTACTCCTTAAAGCAAGTAATTGAAGCGTTACGAAATTACAATAAATTGTAATCGATTACAAGTAATCCATTACTTGTAACACGCTACGTGCAAGTTTTGGCCGACGGAAAGGAAGGCCGGGGAGGAGGAAGCAGGCAGAACGCTGGAGATAGGAGGAGGTTTCCCTTCTCTAGATTTTAGTCTGCTTCTTCCATCCCGGTCGTCCTTCCCCTCGCCCTACCCTCTTGAGTTGCAACGGGCTATAGATGTATTAGCGTTGTTGACACCGGGGCGTCATATGCCTTCACGACTTCTCACTGCGAGTCACGTGATTCTTTGACGTACACGATTGTCATGAGATCCAGTCGAGTGCTCCGGTTCTTCACAATCAGCATTGCCAAACATTCGTGTTGGCTCGTGTTCAATCAAAGATGAGAATAGGGCAAGTGTAACAGTGTCGAGAGATCAACCCATGCTTTGTTATTTGCCAAGCCCAGCGCATGACGATGATAAACACGTGCGGTATACGATTGCGTCATATCACATCGCAGCTTGTTCTAATAGCGAGTTGAGGAGGGGAAAGCTGCTTTTTTTTTCTTTTTTTGCGTCTGCCATTGAGCGGATATGAAAACTAATTGGTCTTTTGGCCAGCTATCAACGCCAGGGATTAGCTCTTAGTGGTATTTACTGAAGTACAAAAAATGTTGCATAAACCATTTTAGATGTACACATCATTGAGGCGCTCAAACATGTTTTCGTTGTTACTGAACCGTCTGACAGAGTTGTCTCCAAGAATAGAAGCATTGAAAGGACTAAATATGGGTTATTTATCTGACGAAAAATCGAAGTACATATCTCTAGGGCAGGAATACCTGAAAAGAAAGATTCTAGTGGCCTTAGAGGGACAGCCGAATGTTGGCAGCCGCTCTAATTCTCGCAGTTTTGTTTAAATTCATAGTTTTCGTGTGCAAAAAAAAAATAATGGAGGTTTATTGTTAACAAAAGACACAAACATAATTGTCGAATTGGCACCACCAAACGGAGGAGAGAATCCCTCAGAAATAAAATGTATTCTCTTGAGAAGCATCCTAAAAAAAAAGGGGGGGGGGGGGGGGGGCGTAAAACATACTGCTTTGAAAAGGTTCCTCTGCTCCGCAACTTCGGCCCAGACCAGACAGCGTGATCCCGCAAAACTACTTCGTTTGCAAAATCACTCCTGCCAGAAAGCGTGTTTTCGTGGTGCCAGTCGCTCGCGCCGTTCCTCATGACGCTCCACCAAGCAAGAATAATTTTTGTTTCTGAATACATGAGTTGCACTGAGCGCGAACCTTCTGCAGCGTGCATTTCGCCCCGCGGGATTTGATTCTCTCAGAAAAAAGAAATCTCTTACCACTAGCATATACACCTTTTCCACAAGGGCGCAGCCACAATGAATATCGTCACTTCCGGTATGTGTTAGAACATCCTTTCGATTTCTCCACGCCGCTAAAAGTTGTTCAGAAAAAATGCGTGATTGCCACACATTCTTTTTTGGCTTATTTTTCTTGCCTATTGCAGGTTGAAATGTCTCATTATATTTTTTTCGACCCGCATACCATATACGGAACCCACGTGACTCAGAATGAAGGGAAACGAAAAATGTCTTATGTTAAACAGTTCAGGTTTCTTGTGAAATGTGATGTTCTCAACGCAATACTTCGTTTCACTTTAGGTGTGAGCGTAGCAGAAGCCAAAAGAGCGAACTCCGGGCTTTCAGCGTCCTTGCCAAGCGCGCGCGCTGCTACAGTACACCCACTGGTCAGGACCACATGGTCGCGCTTGTAGCGTCGGCTCCGCTTGGACTTGAAGGGGCCCTGCAAAGCGTTTCTGGCCATTTTTTAATTTGCATCACATTCGCTCGAACTATTGAGTGAGACTATAGCAACACATTAAACATAAAATAAATAAGAAGTTTGACGTATTTTAAACAAAATAGATGAAAACAATTCTGAATTTTGAGCACTTTTTTATGGTGTCCTTGGTTTGATCTAGTAGGGAACTGAAACGACAAGAGCGTGAAACAACCATGCGCTATCTCATTAAGTGCTGGAAATCAACATCCAGTCATGAAGATGTGAACGCCCCACCAATTTACGGGTGTTACAAGCAAACATTTGAGTGAGAGTCACGTGCTTGAAAGGCTCAGAAGGGGTCACTTGCGCTTATCCAGCCCGTCCTACCTCTAGAATTCTATGTCGTTATTATCCGACGCTCTAGGCCAACGTCGTCACTGAACGCTCGTGTTTGACAATGATAGGCACGCCTTTCGAAGCAACATTCGGTTTTCTTCGTACCCTTGCAATGCGCCTTTCAGCTGAAACGAAGTATAGCAAAAGGGAATGTCCTAATTGTAAAGTTATGCAGTATATAAAGCAGTCTCGCGATGGTATGCGGCAGCCTAATCATATTTTATAGCGGGCATGACTGATAAAGCACAGAGTTGTAAAATGAGTCCACAAAACAAGTGCACTCAAAACCGAATATGACTTTAGTCTCCTGAGACAATATTTTGCGAAGTTTTGAACTCGTGCAATCTGACGTCTAAATGTGATTTAAATTGGAAATATATTTTCTGTTCTTTGCAATTTTTATGTGTAATTAGGAACATCGTTGCACTCATCTCTATTAGAGAAACCCGGGCCATAACCAACCAAGTGATAAAAATTTAGGAGTCCGACGTTTCAAAAGCGATTTGGTTTTTTCATCAGGGGCGACTATTTGCACGTGGAGAGCAGCAGCTTCTTTTCCATCTATTGTGTGTCGTTCGCTTCGCTCACTTTTTATTCTTCAAGTGCTCTAGTACGTTGAGTGACTGTCGAACTATAGAAACGTTGGGCCACTAAATGCTTAGGACTTGGTTTGTAAAGGTCTGTATATTTCAAATTTTTGGTTTAACCAGACGGAGTTCCGTGACACGTGTTTACGTTTAAAAGATACATCTATATATATATTTTCTTTTGCAGTAAGGCGTCGTGTGTAGGATTATTTCGAAGAATACCATTTATTATCTCTCTTTCTGCACACTTCTTGAACTTGCCTTCAGATGTATAATGTGAGCACAGAGTCCTTTTTGGCACACCCCGTGACCCTGTGTTTCACACCCCCAAACAGCGATCAAAAAAGCACGTTCGGCAGACTCAACGGATGGCATATTTGCGAGTATCGTGCTCCTGTGTCGGTCTCAAGTGGTTATGTGAACTTCATGCAGTCAAATTTATTTATGACAATAAAAACAATTATTGTATTACTGCCTGAAGACTTGACAACATAAATAGAGGGACGATCACCCTAAGATATGCATTATAAGTAAATGCAGCCCCAAAATATCTGAACTATGATATGCAAATATTTTCCGGCGTTTTTGTTCTCAATAGGCACGTCTATAAGTCCCCTGGGAGGATACTAAAGAATTTTTTTAACCGATTTAAATAACATATTCATTTCTGACACATATTCAACTTCTCAAACATATAGAAGTATGTTGCTTCCTTTATGTGCCAGTGGGCTGGACGAAAACAAAATACACAGTGGCGTGTGGTGGAACTATGACGATTGGGCACGGACACCGTCAGAAAGTAAACTATTAAGTGGCTGTAATGTCTAGTACAGTATGAAATACTAGTTTGTTCTATTGAACAAAAAATATTAAACTAGCAAGGGTGCTGCTTATTTGCAAAACGAATTGGCCGGCATCTTGTCAAGAACAAACCTCAAACGCCAAGCTATGTCGAAAATGTTCACTTCGGTGGCCACTATTTTAGGCCAGATCCGATCTGAGTACGAAGGTCATTCTTTTCTTTATTATTATTCGCCTTGATCACTGTGATGAGCATAAACATTATTGGTCAGGAAAGCAAGCGTTGTACTTGCCGCTCAGTGTGTCTATAAAGGGTAGACTGAAAGGGCTTGTCCTAAAACTTTCATGACATTTTGAAAATAATATTGCTTTTAGCTCATTGCATCGTCATCGTATATATTGTGAAACGTATTTGATAAACTAGACTTCGGCGTATATATGGCGAGGACATGCCCATTTCATAATTTTATGCACTGCTATTAATATCTAAGTTCAAAAGCACAGCCGAATTCGACTTTTAATACTGCGACTCAAGGTTGTACCAATCACGGGTGTGTTAGGCGACCTACCAGACTGATAACATTTAGATTCCGGAAAAACATACCGTATTTTCCGAACTATAGTCCGCACCCGGTGTATAGCCCGCAGAGGCTAATTTATGGTCGAAAATAAAAGTTTTTGCTTAGATGGTCCGCACCCGGTACATAGTCCGCACGCGGCGCAAAGTCCGCTCTTAATGCAAAATCCGAACGTAAAAATTATCATACACAGCAAACCTTGCCAAATGCCTGTTGTATTATGTCACAAAGAAACTTGTATCATGCATAAATCACTATTAATATACTCGGTTACTCATAAAATCATTCTCGTATTGTCACAGGGAACGATCTAGAAACTTAGAAAATCTTGTGTAGCCCGCACCGGTTAAATTTCAACTTTTAAACATCTATAGTCCGCGGACTATAGTCCGGAAAATACGGTATGTAACTGAGGTAAAAAAATAGACGTTGAGTTCGATCCGTTAACCTAGCTTTTCATTTACTGTTTCGTCGAAATCAAATACTACAATTTATTTTTGGTACCTGAACATAAAAGTGGATTCTACGAATGAACAAAATGCATGTTGTTACTTGTTGCACTGTAAAAATAGTGTCTATTGCGAAAAGGACACGGAAAAGATATTCTCAATTTAGCGATTTAAACCGGTTCGCACCGTTATTTTTTCTCCCCGGAACTGAACCGGAGCTGAACCGAAAGCCGTGAACCCGAACCGGAACCGAACCGATAAAATGTTTGGTTCGACACTCTGGCCCCACCACCCTATACACTGCTCAGCTGGGCATCAAAACAGACTAGAAATGAACAATAGAACACAAGTAAAAACTACAATGAATCTTATCAAACAATGTTTCACTGTGCCAAGTAGGCACGAAACAAGCCTTCTTCAGAATGGTGAATTTATAAAACCACACAAGGAGCAAAGTGCAACCTCGCAGGAGCTAGGAGCTTTCAAGCGAATAATAACACACATAACTGTGGTTAGAGATGATTATAGGCTATTCAACCTAGTGCCTAATCTAAACGTTTCATGTTATTTTTGATGGCAATAAGGGAAGTAGCATCTTTCATTAATTCAAAAACACTTGATGATCGTCCAAAAGCTGTGGTATTTTATATGCTAGAGCTTGGCAGACATAATTTTTTCGTGTTTTGAGATTTGTGTATCTTTATTATTTCTTAGATTATATGGTGTTCTTTTGGAGTGGTAGATCTAAAAAAAAACGATTTGGTCGCTGCTGTACTCGCGGTATATTCTCATTGCTAGTTTTGAAATAAAAAGGTGATTTGTATCTAAAATTCGATATTTCGCGAAATGTGGGGCTGAATGATCGGCATAGCGAAGATTTTCGACGCAATGAACAGCTTTTGTTGGTAGGCCGAAGAGTCTGTATATTTGTTTTCGTTCTGGTTCCCCAAACTTGTAAACAGTAATGTAAATGAGATTGTATAAGACTGTAGTAGAGTTGGCACTTAAACCAACAGGGAAGATGTTTAAATTTATATAAGATTTAAATATATCTCGATATTCCAGAGCGAATATGATTTATGTGATTTGCCCAGTTTATGGTTTCCACGAACCAGACACCTAAAGATTTTAAGGAGGACGCTCTTTCTTATTCTGAGTTTCTAAACTCTACCAAGAAGTTACTACAGAGTTGCTTATGCACGAGCTTGAAAATAACATATTTTGTCTTGTTAATATTCAATTCTATTTGACTAGATTCTGAGAACAGCGCAAGTTCGTGTAACCTCATGTTTTATGAACCTTCTTTTACACTGATATCCTGGTCCGTAAAAACACATTGGTGTCGTCTGCATAAAGTATGATATCTGGAGTTAGCGGAATGTTTACTATATAGTTTATGTACAACAGAAAAAGTAAGGTTACTAGAACAGACCCCTGAGGACCACCATAATTTATTTTCATTAGTTGTGATTCATACTTATTGATTTATATATATTGTGATTGTCCATATAAATAGCTATGAATTATTTCCCAAGATCTGCCTCTTGTGCCGTAGTGCGTCAGCTTTTTCAGAACAATGTCATGTTTAATCCAATAAAATACCTAGCGAAAATCTAAACAAATTCCTCCAATATATAACTGAGTTTCAAAACTCTTAATAAGATTATCGTTGATATATAGCTAAGCTTTTTTGGTGGATTTGTTTTTCTACAAGCCCTATTGTTGCTTTACAGTTATCTTATTTGTTTCAAGGTAGCTAGAAAGGCTAACGTTGATTACCTGTTTTATAATTTTTGATAATAAAGGTAGCGCGGAAATTGGCCTATAGTTATTTATATTGTTGCGTGGACCACCTTCATGTATGGCTCAATCTCTAGCAAGTTTCATTTTTTTCCGGAAATATACCACTCAATAACGACTATGTGTTACAGATATGTTCTAGAGGGGAACTGAAGCGGAGCGTTTATATCTTCTGATCCTGCCGCTGTGTTATTAGGTAAATTAAGCCTCGTTATCCCTGTCCCCGTCACTGCGCAGAGGAAAACTGAATTTGCAGTTGCAGCTGGTGACATATAAGGTTCGAAACTACTACTGGATACGGATGTTGTGGCGCAGGCGCCGCAACTTAAGAAGTGAGCGTTAAACTTGTTAGCAAGGAGGGAATTTGAATATGAGATACCATCAATCACCAGTTCATTTGGAAGTATATTGTGGGGCTGGAAGATAAGACACCCGCAGTTTTCCATTCTTATTTTAGGATCACTATAAACGGACGTGATATCGCCGTAATACTGCTTGCGTGCTTTCATAATGTCTGCGTTAAACTATTCCTTATCTTTTTATATTCGCGTAACACCGACTCATTTCATGTTTAATAAAACAGTCATAGAATTATTGTCGCCGACATATTCTTCGGTACATATTATGAGTGATCCGTGGTTTTCTTAATTTCTTCTGTTTTTAAACATTTCGCAAGGAAAAAGCTTCATCATAGCTTTCTTTAATCTTAGTTATGAGAATGTCATAGCATATACTTGGATTTATTTCACTGTATAAATCATCCCTATTAATATTTTGATAGGAGGTTATAGAGCTTAGTTATAGTTGCATAATTGATACTCCTACAAGCTGTGACGGCTACGGAGTGCTTTGTGTTAATTTGTTTTCGTCGAGAAGAAAGATCGCACAATATTGCTAAGTGATCACTGACTGGACAGGAAAATATTCCGGAGATTGTTTCACTCGGTAGGTCACTCGTGATACATAAATCAATAATGGTTGCACTATCCCGGGTTATTCTTGCTGGTGCATTAATAACGTTACTGCACCCGAATGATTCAATGGTATCAAGGGAATGTCAGCGGGGCGGGTGCGAGCCAGACATATCGATATTAAAGTCCCATATTAGTATGATTCGTAAATTTAATTAGGTCGTATGTTCAAAAATTTTAATTAGGTGATTCATAACTTCAGATATTGTCCCAGAAGGTGGCCGAAACAGAGCAGCCACTACTGATCCTTCACATATGGCAACAGTAGATTCATAGTTCCTAGTGACATGAGACTACTCGGACAGAAGACCACACCTTATGCTATTACGAAAATACAGTGAAACGCCCCCTCCTTTTTGTTTGATCTGAACACCCCTTCGCTCTCATAGCCTTCAAAACTAACCTGATCACATGTATCAGAAACCGAAGTTTCCGTGAAAGACAAGACGTCGAAACTGTAATTTAGAGAGTTCAAAAACATAGTAACGTCATTATGTTTATTTACAATACTCCCAGCATTCAAATGACAAACAGAAAAATGTATTTTTGTTTAAACGATGCATTATGTAGTAGTTGTTTAAATGTATGCTGATTATAGTACATGAACTTTAATGTTTTGTCAGCCATTTTACATTATCCGAGATAATGCCAAGATAATCCTTGGATTCAATTTTAATAGCGCGCTGGTTTCCCGCCATTCGTACAAGGACTGCTCCGTTTTCCTGCCATGTAAACATGTACCCTTGTTCACGAGCCTTTGTCTTCGTTATCCACAGCAGCTTTATGTTGGAGGAAGTCAGATTATCAAAGAAGCGGACATTCAGACCGGTATCTCTTAAGCCGCCCCACTTAGCCAGCCACTGATCACGCGTCACCCACGACAGAAAGCGTACCAAGGTTACCGGAATCTTCTGTGGCTTGGGAGGCAGCCTGTGTAGGCCATCCAGATCATTTTCTGTCAGTTCACTCAACTCAAGTTTTCTTGCAATTTTATATATTTTGCTTCGCTGATTTTTATTTTCGCTGCGTGGTAGTCCATGTATTTCTAAGTTCTGCCGTCGGCTATACTGCTCCAGGCTGCTTACTTCTTGTTTTAATCTCCTTACTGCCTCGGCGTTGCCCTACGTCTCCACATTCTAAACTCGTTTTTTCAGGTCGAAATATCTCTAGACTGCTCCTTCATTTTCGCGAGCACTTGGTCATACTTATCCGACACTCCTTGTACTTCATTTCAAATGTAAGAGACAGTATCTTTCACCGACATCAACGAGTCCGCCTTTTCCCGTATGGTTACGAGATCTCCCAATTTGTTGTTCATTTCAACTAGGAGTTTCCCGAAGTGAGGCTCCGGCTCTTGTTTGTGTTTGGTCTACGCCTGTGCTCACCGAGCTTTCGAAGTACGACATGTCGGGCATCCTCAAGTTTTCTCTGTGTTTTCTCCCCTAGATCTAACGGGCTTTTGCTGGTATCAGCAAAAGCAGGCCATCAACTGGAAGCCACTCATCACATAGCATGCACATATCATAGTCGAACTGTTCGCCGTTGGCTATTCAACACAGAACCTAATGCGTTTTCACATAAGCAGCAGCAGCAGCAGCAGCAGCGGCAGCAAGGAAATGAGGAGCATATACGACTATGCTCGTATAAATCTATTTCACCAACCTGTAAAATACGACGACGAGGTTTTGCAGACGCTCTTCTTGACACCACTACTGCTGAGAGAATGTGACATACAGACGACCAAAACCTTGCTAGGCAATCGACTTATCGGTCTCTTTTGCCACGGAAATCTCCATTTCGGTTTTTCCGATCTTCGAAGTTTCGAAAGGGTTGATCTGAACCAGCCGCGATAAAATCGCTAGGGAGCGTCATCGTTGCAAAATAGTTCCTCGCCAGTATAAGCATTTTTGGCACTGCGTATGCAAGACAATTTATCAATCATGCTGATCTAGACAGATCTCTTATAATGATATTGTTCTTAAAGGCAGAAAAAGTCTTTTTCAGATCCGCCAAGCAGCGACGCTCCATGAGGTGGTAGTTCAAAGATGCGTCCTTGTTTAGCTGGTTTTGAATAACAAAATCTCGGTATACAAGAAATTTCTTCATAAAGAACCTGTCACCCCGATTTCCAAGCAGCTCGCCAAGAATGGAGAGGCCAAGAAGAAAATGCTCACATTTAGAACCAAAATGGCGACTAAACGGGGAGCTTGGCGCAATTTTGTCAGTGTCTAGCGAATGCACAACATATAAAACAGGAGTATAGGCCTGTAGCTCCCACGGTTAGAACTGTGCCACTGAAGAGCAAAATAGGAAAATTCATGAGAAAGGAGAACCGTAAATTTCGGCGCGTGTAAATAAACTATGCATCGCAGAGAAGCTCGAAAACTATGAAAATGTGACGCTTGCGTTTGGGATAGATAGACGCGAAAGATTGAAAAGGTAACGTTACCTGGATTAAAAAAGAAAAAAAAAACAACATAGAGAAACACGAATTTCGTTTTTGAATCAACGTCTACCTAAGCCTAGTATCGTCAAAACAAGAACTGACATTGTGAACGCTTGTGGGGTTTATATCAGTGAGAAACGCCTGTCACCAAGAAACAGAATATTGTTTTTCTTTCTTGCGTACAAGATGCATTTCTTTTTTGCTGAAATAGGTGCTACAGAAACCTATGGTGTTACTTGTTATTTTGAAGGTGTGAAGGTTAGGTTGAAGTCGGCTCAAAAGTCTTTTGTTTTTGTATTTCTTAGTTGTCTTTTGATTCAGGTAACGTCATGTTCTAAAACTTCTGCGTTCTTTCCTACGCCGCTATCACTTTCTCCTGGCTTGTGAGTTTTTTACGATGGATATTTATTACCCAAGCCGAAATAACACAGTTCTCTTTTCTCAAAAACTAAAA
>JAZHYW010007705.1:0-67107 GCA_037355805.1 Ixodes ricinus
ACCGAATCGCAATGTAAGATAAATTGTGAATTTTCGTGGCGCTTTTGTGTTGGAACCTCGATTCATCATGAGTCACGTGGTCACGTGATGTGTTAGTGTCAGGACATGCTGTCAAATAATGTCACTTCATGTGGCCCCGTGACATAGTCGCGTTACTCACCGCGTCAAGTCGACCTCAATTCAGAACGTCACTATAGTACGTTACAACTTAAGAAGGTAGGCCGAGGCAGACTTGTACACGTTACTGAAAGAAAGTAACTGATTACAATTACAATTACTTCACGGTAAAGAGTAACCGATTACAATTAAAAGCTCCAAAATTAATCGAGAAATTACACTACAGTATTCGATTGCTTCACACGTTAATTTTCATTACACTTTTTTATTACGGTAGCATAATCCTTGTAATCACGCGCTCAGTTGTTCCTAAAAAAAATAAAAGCTTCGACCGTTTCTGTTTAGAGCTGAGTGAGGGACGCCAACACACCCAATCCCGCATGCAAAAAAAAAGCGCTGTTTAAATACATTATTTACAAGAGGCTGAATGACGCAATTTTTCATACCAGTACGTGTTTCTGGAGTACCAAAAAAAGAAGAAGAAAGAAAAATTACTCAGGAAACAAAGTATATTGAAATGGCCTACAAATCCACGAAAACCTGTGCTTGGCGGTTTCGAAAAATAAAAATAAAATTATCGGTGCCCAGGGCTGAGTGATTAGAGCACATCTGACCCCTCCACTCCCCCCCCCCTCCCCGAAAAAAGAAAAAGTGAAATTGAGAAAAAATATAGTGGGTAATTTTGTAAGCAATTACAGCCAAAAATTAATTCAATTACAATTATCGTTACTCCTTAAAGCAAGTAATTGAAGCGTTACGAAATTACAATAAATTGTAATCGATTACAAGTAATCCATTACTTGTAACACGCTACGTGCAAGTTTATGCCGACGGAAAGGAAGGCCGGGGAGGAGGAAGCAGGCAGAACGCTGGAGATAGGAGGAGGTTTCCCTCCTCTAGCGTTCCGTCTGCTTGCTTCCACCCCGGTTTTCCTTCCCCTCGCCCTACCCTCTTGAGTTGCAACGGACTATAGATGTATTAGCGTTGTTTACACCGGGACGTCATATGCCTTCACGACTTCTCACTGCGAGTCACGTGATTCTTTGACGCACACGATTGTCATGAGCCCCAGTCGAGTGCTCCGGCTCTTCACAATCAGCATCGCGAAACATTCGTGTTGGCTCGTGTTCAATCAAAGAAGAGAATAGGGCAAGTGTAACAGTATCGAAAGATCAACCCATGCTTTGTTATTTGCCAAGCCCAGCACATGACGATGATAAACACGTGCGGTATACGATTGCGTCATATCACATCGCAGCTTGTTCTAATAGCGAGTTGAGGAGGGGAAAGCTGCTTTTTTTTCTTTTTTTTTGCGTCTGCCATTGAGCGGATGTGAAAACTGATTGGTCTTTTGGCCAGCTATCAACGCCAGGGATTAGCTCTTAGTGGTATTTACTGAAAGTACAAAAAATGTTGCATAAACCATTTTAGATGTACACATCATTGAGGCGCTCAAACAAGTTTTCGTTGTTACTGAACCGTCTGACAGAGTTGTCTCCAAGAATAGAAGCATTGAAAGGACTAAATATGGGTTATTTATCTGACGAAAAATCGAAGTACATATCTCTAGGGCAGGAATACCTGAAAAGAAAGATTCTAGTGGCCTTAGAGGGACAGCCGAATGTTAGCAGCCGCTCTAATTCTCGCAGTTTTGTTTAAATTCATAGTTTTCGTGTGCAAAAAAAATAATGGAGGTTTATTGTTAACAAAAGACACAAAAATAATTGTCGAATTGGCACCACCAAACGGAGGAGAGAATCCCTCAGAAATAAAATGTATTCTCTTGAGGAGCATCCTAAAAAAAAAGGGGGGGGGGGGGGGGGGGGCTAAAAACATACTGCTTTGAAAAGGTTCCTCTGCTCCGCAACTTCGGCCCAGACCAGACAGCGTGATCCCGCAAAACTACTTCGTTTGCAAAATCACTCCTGCCAGAAAGCGTGTTTTCGTGGTGCCAGTCGCTCGCGCCGTTCCTCATGACGCTCCACCAAGCAAGAATAATTTTTGTTTCTGAATACATGAGCTGCACTGAGCGCGAACCTTCTGCAGCGTGCATTTCGCCCCGCGGGATTTGATTCTCTCAGAAAAAGAAATCTCTTACCACTAGCATATACACCTTTTCCACAAGGGCGCAGCCACAATGAATATCGTCACTTCCGGTATGTGTTAGAACATCCTTTCGGTTTCTCCACGCCGCTAAAAGTTGTTCAGAAAATATGCGTGATTGCCACACATTCTTTTTTGGCTTCGCTTATATTTTCTTGCCTATTGCAGGTTGAAATGTCTCATTATTTTTTTTTCGACCCTTATACCATATACGGAACCCACGTGACTCAGAATGAAGGGAAACGAAAAATGTCTTATGTTAAACAGTTCAGGTTTCTTGTGAAATGTGATGTTCTTAACGCAATACTTCGTTTTACTTTAGGTGTGAGCGTAGCAGAAGCCAAAAGAGCGAACTCCGGGCTTTCAGCGTCCTTGCCAAGCGCGCGCGCTGCTACACTGTTAGCAAGTCCCGTGTATTTAGTGAATATTTGGGGTGAAAAACACGCTATTTACACAAATTACCATAAATTTACACGTTGAGTAATGAGTAATTCGTTCAAAAATCATGCGAGGTTGTAAAAAACGTGTTTTGGTTCGGTTATACACGCACAGCCGTGTAGCCGACCTCGAAAACACGCATCAGCCCCGGCGACGAACGCAGCATTGCCGGCTATCGAAGCATCGGAATGCTTGGGGACACACCTAGAAAGATCCGTGAAGACAAATGCCGCGGAAAGAAACATGTCTCGGAGACAGAGAGGCACCAAATGCAATTGCGGCATGTCGGGGGACGGGGCGAACCAGGAGCTTTCGGCGCTTACCGTGCTCGCTGCCATTTTTTTCTGGTCGATGGCAATGCGGCTTCCCTGTTGTCGCCGAGGTTTGTATTTATTTTAGGGGTCTTGATAATAGTTCCTCACACACCACAAATACAGTTATGGGTGTAATTACTCCTTATAAACAGTTAAAATGGATATAAAAAGCGTGCCCTCGATCTGAACACGTGACATTGCAGTTGGTTTCGTTTTGGCTTCAACCCTTCAACTGCAAGCGAAGGTGCCGCCGCTTCCCATGCAACCTCCTCAGAATTTACGGCGCTCCGGGGTGGCCAGTGTTGCTGCATCTGTAGGTCATCTTTAAGTTAGAGCTGACAGAAAAAATCTGGCCACGGCGCAACGCCGATGTACGCTGGAAGCGAGAGCCGGTTTGCTTTCGTTGTTTTTGTATGGTCGGAGCAAATCTGGCAACAACGCACGCTGTTTTGCTTCGACGGGAAACCAGCAACAACGCACGTTGTTTCGCTTCGACGGGAAGCCAGAAGCTCCGCTGTTTGCGAACACATGTAGCGAGGACGTGACCGGAGAAGTGCCCCTGTGATGTTCCCGGAAGACGGAAAGTGTCATTCGTAATCGTCGTGTGTGCTTTGAAAGCGAAGGGAGTCGCAGGATCCACGAGTGCGCGACCACAAGCCAAGGTTCACGACAGCGCTGCGTTGAGTGCGGCGATCTCGTTCTGTTTGGTGCAACACGGCGATGCGAGTAGAGCTGAAACGTTCGTGGTGTGTGGTGCGGTGCTTGGAAGTAGAAAGCCACATTAACCCGGAGCGCAAATTGGTTGTTGTGGCGTTGAGTTTAACGGGTTCAGTTCCGTCGTCGTCAGCTGATCCAGTCCAGCTGGGGCGAGCGTCTTTAAAAGTAAATCTTCCTTAGTTCCGTTTCAAAATGTGGAAGTATCCCGACGGATAGCGTGAGTAAAAAGCTGCGGGTGTTTTCAACAAAATTACGTCGTTTTAATTGAACAATGGACTCCGGATTGTTGTCCTAAATCTGCCGTTTTTATGCTTTGTGTTGGACTGCGTTTGCACAGCGACGTGTTTGCACAGCGACGCACACCGCTCGAGTAGATGATTAGGTCCTGCAAACGACCGGTTATGCAGAATTTCAGGAAAACTTAAGTCACCACCGATATTTTCCTGTATATCTCGTGTGAATTTGTTGCGCACATCATGCGGTGTGAATAAATTGGGGCAAGATTTCCTACCTGCCCACGGATGCATGAACTGAGACCATTTTTTACGTTGTGAACATAGTGCTTTTCCTTTATTTTGGGAAGAGGCGTTGGTGCATTTATTATGGTATAATCACTTGAGAGTTGAGAAGTCGGAGAAAGCGAGCAAGCTTTCCCAACTTGTCTCTTTTTCTCTCTGGCACTGCCCCTAGTTTCTAAAGTTTCAGTTTCAGTAGGCAATGGCATACCTACTAGCAGGTACAAACTGCTCTAAAGCAGGTAAAAGGCAGGGGAGGTCAGGACGGTGCGCTTTTCGCAAGGTGACGGTAAATGCTTTTGCGAGGTATGCGGAATATGCAAGCGATTTTGTTACGCCCGTTGTTTGCGTCTCTCCAGCAAAAGGAATAAGATGATCTACAAAGGCGCAATCACAAGCCAAAATTTACGATAACAGTGCGTTTGCTTCGGTGGTCCGTGTAGTTGTATTTTACACTGCTTCCTGCAACACCGTGTCATGACGAAGAGGTGGAACGGTCACGGTTTGTGCTAGCCTACCGGTTGACAGAAACCCGCATCGCCCGCATCGGCACCGAGTGCACTTGGGCTGTTGATGCTCAAGCCTTTCATCCGCGGCTTGTCGCCAGCTGCTCCTGCTGCTCAACGGTGAGGACGCGGCGAGAGTGACCTTTGAAGTAAATGTAAATCCTCGTTCATCCAGTTATCCGGTGTCAAAGTGTGGAAGATGTCCAACGTGTACTGAGGGCGGGAACTGCGAGCGTTTTGCCTTGCTTTTATAACCGAAACCAGAGCAACGAGATAACTGCCTTGCGTACTCCAAAATGACGGAAGCAATATGTTTCGACAGGTCGAGTACGTCACCGGGGATGTAGGCGAGACGGTGCGCACTGTTTAAGCGCTTGCAGTATCCAAGAGTGGTACCCGGAAACCGACGTCAAAAGAGAAGGAGCTCGCGATTCAGCATAATGCTGTGTTACGGGCCCGTGAATCTTCAAAGTTCGGGGCGGTGGCGGTGTAAAAAAGACGCATCAGCGCCACACCAGTTATCACGAATAACACCGGTCACAAACTCCCGAGCCCCACCGCTCCACTCAACACTGACACGACATACGACAACAAACTGCATCAAAACGCCCCAAAAGTGAAGACGTCTGCTCCCGTACTGCAACTAGCGGAAGTGAAGTGTTGGGCGGATGTCCTTCAAAAGAATATATAAAAATGCTTTGCGCAACGATCATTGTCATTTATTATTGAATACATAATGATAAAATCCCCAATAACTTATTTTTCTATCTGATTCCAGCTAGCCGGACTGCTCATAACACTGGCTAAGCAAGAAAATAACAAATAATTGAACTTTTTCATGACCGGTTTAATATTTAATGTTAATACATCGTTATCTTTTGCAACGGATTAAGATTATAGATTTTGCCTCCACATGTTTTAAGTGCAAACAGATTTTACACACGGCTGTCCTTTCCGCCGTGTTTTGTGTGTTCTTCTATAAATCTGTAACGGTCAGCGACCAAAGAGCTCACCCGCACACGTCAAGCTTATATACCTCGCGGGGAAATGAGCGTGTCGAATAGGAAGTGTCGGGAGTATTGTCGTTGTAGTGATTGTGATTGTATATATGTCTGTGTCGGTGCTGTATAATATGTGGTTCTTCTGATGTCTGTATGATGTATGTGTACTGCTACGCGCGATGATTCCTAGAGTACAAACAATTATTTTTTTACAAGCTGCTAGAAATCTCACTAGGTGGCGCAAGGTACCTTCATGTTTCAGATATTTACTTGAGTTATATGTCCACGTAAGTTCGGCATTCGTTTGTCTGTCTAGCAGTTGCGTCCCTACTCCTAGGTGGCACGAGTCGTTACCTTATTCGAATATTTCGCTTGGTCGAGTCATTTATCTACTTGAAGTTCAGCGTTTGTTCATCTCTATCTGTCTAGCAATCCCGTCGCAGCTACCGTCGCCGCTGACGCACGTACTTTCGCACGTAGCGACGTCGGCTGGTCTAACGCAGCGATGAAGTTTATGCAAGTTTCGTCCGCTTAAAAGCCGACGACAGAGTAGGCATATGGAAGTTGCGCAGGATATCGGAGCGTAAAGGTGAGCGAGGCCGGGGCTACGGTGGGTACCAGCGGGGCGGCGCCGTCCTCCGTAGCCGTTCTCCGTTAGTCACCTCGTCCTTGCTCTACTAGACATGATGCTAGCGATTGGAGACTGTATTTACTGCGCATAAAAGACATCGAACGAGAGCAAGCGTGTCCTGTGTGCTCTCACCGCTTCGCCTGTTCTCGGCTGCTGGCCGCCATGTTTTATAATAAACACGCTATGCCCTGTTTCGTGGAAGGCAGACACGGTGTATCGTGTTAAGTTTACACGGCACCTCATGTGTAAACGAATAACGCAGATGGCTGCGTGTAAAACGAACACGTTTCGACGTGTCCGCTATGGGACAACGGTTTACACGCTTGGACGTGTTATTTTTGCTAACAGTGTACAGTATACCCACTGGTCAGGACCACATGGTTGCGCTTGTAGCGTCGGCTCCGCTTGGACTTGAAGGGGCCCTGCAAGGCGTTTCTGGCCATTTTTTAATTTGCATCACATTCGCTCGAACTATTGAGTGAGACTATAGCAACACATTAAACATAAAATAAATAAGAAGTTTGACGTATTTTAAACAAAATAGATGAAAACAATTCTGAATTTTGAGCACTTTTTTATGGTGTCCTTGGTTTGATCTAGTAGGGAACTGAAACGACAAGAGCGTGAAACAACCATGCGCTATCTCATTAAGTGCTGGAATTCAACATCCAGTCAGTGAAGATGTGAACGCCCCACCAATAAACATTTGAGTGAGAGTCACGTGCTTGAAAGGCTCAGAAGGGGTCACTTGCGCTTATTCAGCCCGTCCTACCTCTAGAATTCCATGTCGTTATTATCCGACGCTCTAGGCCAACGTCGTCACTGAACGCTCGTGTTTGACAATGATAGCCACGCCTTTCGAAGCAACATTCGGTTTTCTTCGTACCCTTGCAATGCGCCTTTCAGCTGAAACGAAGTATAGCAAAAGGGAATGTCCTAATTGTAAAGTTATGCAGTATATAAAGCAGTCTCGCGATGGTATGCGGCAGCCTAATCATATTTTATAGCGGGCATGACTGATAAAGCACAGAGTTGTAAAATGAGTCCACAAAACAAGTGCACTCAAAACCGAATATGACTTTAGTCTCCTGAGACAATATTTTGCGAAGTTTTGAACTCGTGCAATCTGACGTCTAAATGTGATTTAAATTGGAAATATATTTTCTGTTCTTTGCAATTTTTATGTGTAATTAGAAACATCGTTGCACTCATCTCTATTAGAGAAACCCGGGCCATAACCAAGTGATAAAAGTTAGGAGTCCGACGTTTCAAAAGCGATTTGGTTTTTTCATCAGGGGCGACTATTTGCACGTGGAGAGCAGCAGCTTCTTTTCCATCTATTGTGTGTCGTTCGCTTCGCTCACTTTTTATTCTTCAAGTGTTCTAGTACGTTGAGTGACTGTCGAACTATAGAAACGTTGGGCCACTAAATGCTTAGGACTTGGTTTGTAAAGGTCTGTATATTTCAAATGTTTGGTTTAACCAGACGGAGTTCCGTGACACGTGTTTACGTTTAAAAGATACATCTATATACTGTAAACGACGGAATTTTCGCGGGCTCAAATTTCCGCGAATAGGGCCAAAATTGAAAAATTAAAATTATTCGCGGGTTCTAATTTTCGCGAATCCAGATTGCCACCGGACCCCCCCCCCCCCCCCCCCTTCCGGCCCGGTTGTCTTTCCATCTTTCTAGGATTCTGCGGCTTCAGTCAAATGTAGTAGAGTCGGCACTTAAAGTAACGGGGAAGATGTTTAAATTTATATAAGATTTAAATATATCTGGATATTCTAGAGCGAAAATGATTTATGCGATTTGTCCAGTTTATGGTTTCTATGAACCAGACACCTAAAGATTTTAAGGGGGACGCTCTTTCTAATTGTGAGTTTCTAAACTGTACCAAGAAGTTACTACAGATTTGCTTATGCACGAGCTTGAAAATAACATATTTTGTCTTGTTAATATTCAATTCTGTTTGACTAGATTCTGGCCACAGCGCACGTTCGCGTAACCTCATGTTTTATGAACCTTCTTTTACACTGATATCCTTGTCCGTAAAAACACATTGGTGTCGTCTGCATAAAGTATGATATCTGGAGTTAGCAGAATGTTTACAATATCATTTATGTACAACAGAAAAAGTAGGGTTACTAGAACGGACCCCTGAGGCCCACCGTAATCTATTTTCATTAGTTGTGATTCATACTTATTGATTTTCATATATTGTGATTGTCGATATAAATAGCTATGAATTATTTCCCAAGTTCTGCCTCTTGTGCCGTAGTGCGTCAGCTTTTTCAGAAGAATGTCATGTTTAATCCAATAAAATACCTGGCGAAAATCCAAACAAATTCCTCCAATATATAACTGAGTTTCAAAACTAATAATTAGTTTATCGTTGATATATAGCTAGGCTTTTTTGGTGGATTTGTTTTTCTAGAAGGTATAATTATCTTATTTGTTTCAAGGTAGCTAGAAAGGCTAACGCTGATTACCTGTTTTATAATTTTTGATAATAAAGGTAGCGCGGAAATTGGCCTATCGTTATTTATATTGTTGCGTGGACCACCTTCATGTATGGCTCAAACTCTAGCAAGTTTCATTTTTTTCCGGAAATATACCAGTCAATAACGACTATGTGTTACAGATATGTTCTAGAGGGGAACTGAAGCGGAACTTTTATATCTTCTGATCCTGCCGCTGTATTTTATTAGGTAAATTAAGCCTTGTTATCCCTGTCCCCGTCACTGCGCAGAGGAAAACTGAATTTGCAGTTGCAGCTGGTGACATATAAGGTTCGAAACTGCTACTTGATACGGATGTTGTGGGGCAGGTGCCGCAACTTAAGAAGTGAGCGTTAAACTTGTTAGCAAGGAGGGAATTTGAATATGAGATACCATCAATTACCAGTTCATTTGGAAGTATATTGTGGGGCTGGAAGATAAGACACCATGCAGTTTTCCATTTTTTTAATTTTAGGATCATTATAAACGGACGCGATATCGCCGTAATACTGCTTGTGTGCTTTCTTAATGTCTGCGTTAAACTATTCCTTATCTTTTTATATTTGCGTAACACTGAACTCATTTCATGTTTAATAAAACAGTCATAGAATTATTTTCGCCGATATATTCTTCGGTACATATTATGAGTGATCCATGGTTTTCTTATTTTCTTGTGTTTTTGAACATTTCGCAAGGAAAACGCTTCATCATAGCCTTCTTTAATTTTAGTTATGAGAATGTCATAGCATATACTTGGATTTATTTCACTGTATAAATCATCCCTATTAATATTTTGATAGGAGGTTATAGAGCTTAGTTATATTCGCATAATTGATACTCCTACAAGCTGTGACGGCTACGTAGTGCTTTGTGTTTATTTGTTTTCGTTGAGAAGGAAGCATCGCACAATATTGCTAAGTGATCACTGACTGGACAGGAAACTATTCCAGAGATTGTTTCACTCGGTAGGTCACTTGTGATACATTAATCAATAATGGTTGCACTATCCCGGGTTATTCTTGCTGGCGCATTAATAACGTTACTGCACCCGAATGATTCAATGGTATCAAGGGAATGTCAGCGGAGCGGATGCGAGCCAGACATATCGATATTAAAGTCCCCTATTAGTATGATTCGTAAATTTAATGAGGTCGTATGTTCAAAAAGTTTAATTAGGTGATTCATAACTTCAGATATTGTCCCAGAAGGTGGCCGAAACAGAGCAGCCACTACTGATCCTTCACATATGGCAACAGTAGATTCATAGTCCCTAGTGACATGAGACTACTCGGACAGAACACTATACCTTATGCTATTACGAAAATACAGTGAAACGCCCCCTCCATTTTGTTTGATCTGAATACCCCTTCGCTCTCATAGCCTTCAAAACTAACCTGATCACGTGTATTAGAAACCGAAGTTTCCGTGAAAGCCAAGACGTCGAAACTGTAATTCAGAGAGTTCAAAAACATAGTAACGTCATTATGTTTATTTACAATACTCCCAGCATTCAAATGACAAACAGAAAAATGTATTTTTTTAAACGATGCATTATGTTGAAGAAGTTGTTTAAATGTATGCTGATTATAGTACATGAACATTAATGTTTTGTCAGCCATTTTACATTATCTGAGATAATGCCAAGATAATCCTTGGATTCAATTTTAATAGCGCGCTGGTTTCCCGCCATTCGTACAAGGACTGCTCCGTTTTCCTGCCATGTAAACATGTACCCTTGTTCACGAGCCTTTGTCTTCGTCATCCACAGCAGCTTTATGTTGGAGGAAGTCAGATTATCAAAGAAGCGGACATTCAGACCGGTATCTCTCAAGCCGCCCCACTTAGCCAGCCACTGATCACGCGTCACCCACGACAGAAAGCGTACCAAGGTTACCGGAATCTTCTGTGGCTTGGGAGGCAGCCTGTGTAGGCCATCCAGATCATTTTCTGTCAGTTCACTCAACTCCAGTTTTCTTGCGATTTTATATATTTTGCTTCGCTGATTTTTATTTTCGCTCCGTGGTAGTCCATGTATTTCTAAGTTCTGCCGTCGGCTATACTGCTCCAGGCTGCTTACTTCTTGTTTTCATCTCCTTACTGCCTCGGCGTTGCCCTACGTCTCGACATTGTAAACTCGTTTTTTGAGGTCGGAGATATCTTTAGACTGCTCCTTCATTTGCGCGAGCACTTGGTCATACTTATCCGACAGTTGTTGTACTTCATTTCAAATGTAAGAGACAGTATCTTTCACCGACATCAACGAGTCCGCCTTTTCCCGTATGGTTACGAGATCTCCCAATTTGTTGTTCATTTCAACTAGGAGTTTCCCGAAGTCAGGCTCCGGCTCTTGTTTGTGTTTGGTCTACGCCTGTGCTCACCGAGCTTTCGAAGTACGACATGTCGGGCATCTTCAAGTTTTCTCTGTGTTTTCTCCCTTAGATCTAACGCGCTTTTGCTGGTATTAGCAAAAGCATGCCATCAATCTGGAAGCAACTCATCACATAGCATGCACATATCATAGTCGAACTGTTCGCCGTTGGCCATTCAACACAGAACCTAATGCGTTTTCACAGAAGCAGCAGCAGCAGCAGCAGCAGCGGCAGCAAGGAAATGAGGAACATATACGACTATGCTCGTATAAATCTATTTCACCAACCTGTAAAATACGACGACGAGGTTTTGCAGACGCTCTTCTTGCCACCACTACTGCTGAGAGAATGCGACATACAGACGACCAAAACCTTGCAAGGCAATTGACTTATCGTTCTCTTTTACCGAGAGCAATCGCCATTTCGGTTTTTCCAATCTTCGAAGTTTCGAAAGGGTTGATCTGAACCAGCCGCGATAAAATCGCTAGGGAGCGTCATCGTTGCAAAATAGTTCCTCGCCAGTGTAAGCATTTTTGGCACTGCGTATGCAAGCAATTTATCAATCATGCTGATCTAGACAGATCTCTTATAATGATATTGTTCTTCAAGGCAGAAAAAGTGTTTTTCAGATCCGCCAAGCAACGACGCTTTATGAGGTGGAAGTGCGAAGATGCGTCCTTGTTTAGCTGGTTGTGAATAACAAAATTTCGGTATACAAGAAATGTCTTAATAAAAAACCTGTCACCCCGATTTCGAAGCAGCTCGCCAAGAATGGAGAGGCCAAGGAGAAAATGCTCACATTATGAACCAAAATGGCGACTAAACGGGGAGCTTGGCGCAACTTTGTAAGCGTCTAGCGAATGCACAACATATAAAACAGGAGTATAGGCCTGTAGCTTCCACGGTTAGAACTGTGCCACTGAAGAGCAAAATAGGAAAGTTCATGAGAAAGGAGAACCGTAAATTTCGGCGCGTGTAAATAAACTATGCATCGCAGAGAAGCTCGAAAACTATGAGAATGTGACGCTTGCGTTTGGGATAGATAGACGCGAAAGATTGAAAAAGTAACGTTACCTGGATTAAAAAAGAAAAAAAAAAACAACATAGAGAAACACGAATTTCGTTTTTGAGTCAACGTCTACCTAAGCCTAGTATCGTCAAAACAAGAACTGACATTGTGAACGCTTGTGGGGTTTATATCAGTGAGAAACGCCTGTCACCAAGAAACAGAATATTGTTTTTCTTTCTTGCGTACAAGATGCATTTCTTTTTTGCTGAAATAGGTGCTACAGAAACCTATGGTGTTACTTGTTATTTTGAAGGTGTGAAGCTTAGGTGGAAGTCGGCTCAAAAGTCTTTTGTTTTTGTATTTCTTAGTTGTCTTTTGATTCAGGTAACGTCATGTTCTCAAACTTCTGCGTTCTTTCCTACGCCGCTATCACTTTCTCCTGGCTTGTGAGTTTTTTACGATGCATATTTATTACCCAAGCCGAAATAACACAGTTCTCTTTTCTCAAAAACTAAAACGTGCCCCCCCCCCAACCCCCGCAAAAAAAAAACACCCTTTTTTTTTTAATTTGCGAAAATAAATTTTGCATCGCCGAACGCTAATTCTCCGCCCAAATGTACCGTTAGAGGTCCATACCAGATGCCAAAGTTTCGGCACTAACCGTTACCTTATGCAAAAGTTGTGATTTTCTAAAACTTTCAGTGGGAACAAGGGGCCCGTTTCCGCCTGTCTTCGATAAGTGGGGCCATAGAGCTCAATGTATTTGAGAGCTTGGTCGGACGCCATTTTCCCAATAGAAATTTCAGAAAATCACTTGTAACTTCTTTATAAGATAATGATTAGTGCTAAAACTTTGGCATTCGGTTCAGACCTCCGGAGCTACATTTGGGTGGAGAATCAGCGTTCGCTGATGCCTACTATCTTTTTGCAATAAAAAAAAAGAAAACATGTAATTTTTTTTTTGAGGGGTGGGCGATCATTTTTTGTTTATATACCATTTTTAGGCCTTCTCTACGCATCTTCCGCGCCCAGCGGAGTTACGTGAACGGACAGCCGACGACAAAATGAAACAAACGTTCGTCGCCTTTAGATATTTTTTATCATAAAGAAAAGTTTGTTTTTAGATGTGAACTGAAACGACATCATTGTTCATATATTTTAATAAAATCATAATTTATCGCTGTTATCCTGCTCGTCGCGAGACTCTCCTATGAAGTTCTTGGTGTTTTTACGTTCTTCATACCTCCTGGGAGCGAGTTTGCAAATCTAATAATTTGGCGGTGCGCCGGGTTTTTGTTGAGACGAGATTACGCTCGTGCACGGCGATAGCAAAGTTGGAAGCATTAAATAAACTTTAGATGCCAATTAGCGCTTGTCCTGTGTGCTTCGTCTTTTTGTGCCGTTTTTTTGCGCTATTTTTAATATGAATGTCAATTATCGACTTGCCCAGCAGACCAAGCTTTTGCAAACCAGTGTGCAGACGAACAGCAGGCCGTTGTAGGATATAAGAAATGTATAACTGCCGATTTATTTCTATATTATTTTGGTTTTAGATTGCAGTAGTTTTGGTTTTAGCTCTAAGAAATAGACATATCTTTTTTTGTTTTGCTTGCAAAACGACGTTTGCGTGCTTAGTTTCAGGTACATGCGTTTGGATTCAAATTTTGTGAGGCGTGCAGAATGTGCTGCTCGTTACGGCCGCACCGCCGCACCCTGTACTTTCGAAAATTTCGAACGTGGTTGAACTTCGAATCAAGTCGCAAATTAGAGCTTTTTCTAAGTTATGTAAGCGTAATAATCTACGTCTTGATGTGCTTCCTATCTTGCGCCGCTTCCGGCAGAGGCGGAAGTCGGGCGGAGAATGTCTCGTTCGAGATTGGCGGCGAAGAGCCCGTGGCCCGAGCTCACCCCTAGCGCCCGACCTGCATGCGCAGCTGCGAGCGTGCAACTCGTTTGTTCCGGAAACATCCTGTGCCATCTATAAGGAAAAGGCTGCAAGTAAATAGCGGGGGAATCCCGCTTAATAAAAGAAAGTTTGGCGACTGCGATTCGAACCCGGCACTGCCACGTGGGATCCTTGCACGTTAGGCATTTGGCTACTATCGCCGCTCGTATCTAACAACGCGGTGACATTGAGAGTGCTTGGAGCACGTGGGAAACGCTATGGAGCAACACGCGCGATAACGAGTCCGCACGTGTTTTCCCTTTCTTATCGTCCGCGATTCCTCACCCCAGCCTTGTGCCTGTTTCACGAGTGGTGAATGCAGCTCATTACTGCTCTTCTGGCACGCACAGTCTTCTAAAAAGTATTGATTTAGTGGTTTTTCGATGACGCTGAACCACGTTTGAATTAAAACCATATGTATATTTCGCTAATTACGTAGTTATTTAACACAGATTAGTTAATTGTTTGACTCATCGTGACGATTAGCGCCTTATGTTATATCCCGCTTGCCGTGTAACCCACCTGCACGAACTGCATTAGCGTAGCTTTCGAGGCTTTTTTAAAAAGCTAATCGATTACGTCCAAGAAGAAACAACCCGCGTAACCCGCTTCATCGTCGCTTTCGGGCCAGTACAAACGTTGTTCTGAATTGGCGTTACTATACAATTGATGCAATTGTATGTGCATGGTTCCTCAAAATTAGTACCGCCACTCGGTTACTCAAACATTATTTTACTGCCTACTTTTTTAAAGCTAAATTGGTTACACCAACAGCTTGTAGTATCTTACCAGGAAGGGTTGTGATCCTTGCTACAAATCTTCACCACATAATTAGCCCGGTAAGTCCAGAAAGACCAATAACATTGCCAAAAATGGTCTAATGACGGCGTTAAAAGGGTCCTGAAATGAACCTTAACACTCAAAAAATAGGTAAAACATTTTTATCTTTATTTATTTATTTATTTATTGAAATAACCCCACAGCGCCCGCGAGGGCATTATAGTGGGGGAGGGCAAATACAAAATGAACATGACGCCAAAGAACACTTAATTGCTTAAACAGTCAAAACTCAAAAGGTGACTTACCCGGAGCATTTAACATGAAATTAAAACAAACGAAAACCCAAACCAGCGTAAAGCTAGACACTGCACTCGGGAATATATACATACAAAGCTGAAGTTTGTAGAAATAACAAGTTTTAAGAATCTGACAATGCGCGATAAAATTGACAGCTTACGTTTGTTGAGACAATCTCTTCAGGTAACTGGTTCCAGTTGAGTATTGTGCAAGGAAAAAATGAGTATTTGTAAATGTCTGTTTTGCTGGTAAAAGGCCTAATTTTTCTGCTATGATCCAGGCGCCGAGAGATGAAGTGAGGTGGAAGTAAATATTGCGTTTTGTCAATTCCACACTGATCGTAATATATGCTGTGAAGGAGATCTGCAGGCGGAAGCATTTACGACGATTCAGTAGAGGCTGCCAGTTAAGTTCACGTTTCATGGCAGTTACACTTTGACCACGCGAGTATGCATTAAGGACAAATCTGGCGCCTCTGTTTTGTATCAGTTTTATATTATTTATCAGGTACTGCTGGTGGGGATCCCAAACTTCTGAAGCGTACTCTAGAATGGGCCGAATATTTGTGAGATACAGAGTGTTTTTGACCTCTTGAGGAGAATTTTTGAAATTCCGTTTGATGAAGCTTAGCATCCGATTAGCTTTAGAAGTCATGTACTCAATGTGAAAGCGCCGTGACAAATCATGGGAAAAGTAAACGCCAAAATATTTTACTTGTAGTGACATGTTGATGGGAATATCGTTACTCTGGTACATGTTGGTGATAAGGTTACGCTTTTTAGTAACACGGACAAAGTGACATTTGTTAACGTTGAAATCCATTCCCCAAGTGCTACACCAGTTTGCTATGCGGTCAAGGTCGGCCTGCAGAGTGATACAATCGTTGAAAGAACTTACTGCTCGATAAATTACACAATCGTCAGCATACAGGCGTATACTAGAAAAAACGTCTACAACAATATCATTCATAAATATTAAAAACAAAAGCGGCTCCAACACCGAGCCCTGGGGTACACAAGAAGTGACGGAAATAAAATCAGATGACTTGCCATTAGCAAGTCATACTTAGCTAATCGGCAAGATCGACTTGCTAATCATCTTGCCATTAGCAAGATGATTAGCGAAGATCTGCTAATCATCTTGCTAATGATGATTAGCAGATCTGTTTGAAGGCCTTTATCGTATGCGTATGCTAGGTCATGATAAAATTCCACTAGCTGAGTTGTGCATGACAAGCCTGGGCGGAACCCATGCTGGGATGGAGTGAAAAAATTATTTGACTGTAAATGTTCAGCAATACTTGTGTAGATCAGATGTTCCATAAGCTTAGAAGACGTGCTTCGCAATGATATGGGCCTGTAATTTTCAACTTTGTTTTTGATCATCTCAATCTGTTAATCAAAATCGCACGCTTGCGTTTAGAACGGATGGCTATATGTTTCGTTCTAAAGGACAAATTCTAGCGAGTGCTTGGAGATCAGCCGTCGAATACCACGATGCACCACGGGCACCGAACCAATTGGCGTCACAGGCGTGGCGTCAATTGCTTCAGCCAGGGCGAAGCTGCTTGGGGGCTGGTGTGGTTATGGGCGCCGCCAGTTCACGTCTTCAACACGTTACAACATGGTTATTGTTAGTTGCCCCTCCCTGCTCCCCTGCAAGGGCTGCATAGGCCGAAAGAGAAGAGAAATTCCAGTTCGGCGGTACTCGGGCGCACGCAGTTTGCCGCCGTACTTCCGCGGAGCGGCACTGCTTGTAAGTGCGCAGTGATGTAACGACATTTGGTTTATTCCTTTTAAATAATGTTCTGTTGTCTTTTCGAGCTAATAATTGGTGTCTGCGTGTGCGTGGCCATAACGTGGTTGACAGTTATATAATAAAATAGGAGCTAGAATATCCTTGCACTGGTATTCCTTTAAAATTGGCAAACGCTGTGCTTCACAACAATGTATGCGAGCTTTTCTTTCTTATAAAATATTGCCGAAAACTGAATGAAACCAGCCTCTCAGTAGGCCTAGTAGGCTTAGTGTGTGCGGTGAAACGGCCAACGAACACTGTGAGGAAGTGTCAAAAGTATTAAATAATTAGGCCTAAGAATGTATTCAACCAAGTTTTTAATCATGGAATAAAACTTGAAATGTATTGCATTTAAATACGTACGGATCTATATCTCCAAAGGGTATATCTCACTTTTAATGTCCGTATTTTAACATATTAAAAAAGATATTCGTACAAAAAAAGAAAAACGCGAAAATGGTTGAATAGTGTTTTTTTAGGGAAACATATCCTGGAAATAGTACTTTCAGGGTTTTCTTTCGTTTTCAATGTCGTTTTTTCTAAGATATCTTCATTTGCAAATAAGGATAGTGACTTGTGTAATAGGACCGAAGCGCTCAAGTTTCGCCGCTGACTACAGCGCCATTCCAGCCCCTGGCGGGACGCCCGAATCCGAGTGGCTCGTTGTTTCTCGCCTCGCTTCTCCGCCGTAGGCGGTCGGATACGCTAGTCAATAACATTAATTGCGATAGAGAAGATATAAAAGCCCGGCTAGCACAAATATTTCGTTGTTTATCGCAGTAACAACCTCCGATATTGTTGTAGTCAATCCTTAAAATTCTACCGCTTCCCTGAAAAGCCGTACGAGACTCGAACGGCGCCAAGCCTGAACCACGGCAGTACTCCGACAAAAGTAAGTTTCTCGTTCGTTGGAAGATCAGTCTTGCTAAATACGCCTGAAAAACGAAATGGAATTGGTGTCAGAACAATAACAGCATGACTACCGAACGCGGGAAAGTCAGTTGGCAGTGACTGCGTGACGGAATATTTGATTTTCGTGCGCGGCTGTCCCTTCCCTTGAGGTGTTTGACGGGGCCTCGATCGTGATGTTGGATCCCTTTGGCACAAATATTTCAACTATAATCACTCACAAGATGAGTACGGCAGGGAGGAGCTTCAGTTACCAGCACTAGCTTCCAACCTTCGATAGGGCTTCTATCTCGCGAGCCTCGAGCGTGAACGTGCAGCCAAATCGCAGCGAAGGGCAACGAAGACGTGCTGGAGGTCGGCCCTTCAGAAGAGACGCCCTGCCGTTCTGACTTTGTCAGCAGACTTCTAGCTAGGGAGGAGCTTTTGGGGGTTGCGAGTGCAGCTTTCTCCTGCCGTGTGTGTTTCTTAATCGCATGTTCCCGTTCTTTGAGCTGTTTATAGCCATCATGTACGACCCTATAATATACACATGCATCCCCCTCCCAAACAACACACACAAGGAATGCACATCCAAACCACCTCAACGAGCCCCACTCCCTTCCGGTAATATTTCCACCACAGAGTGGTAAACGACGCTGGTTTCTGGTGAAAATGAGTGGAAATTAACCCGTTTCCACTGAATGTCACGGGAAGTTTTTGCCGGATTTTAACCGAGAGTGGCTCCGGTAAAACGTACACCGGAATCTGGTAACTGAAAGTGGCGGCCGGTAATATTTCCACCAAAAAGCTGGTAAACTACGCTGGTTTCTGGTGAAAATGAGTGGAAATTAACCCGTTTCCACCGAATGTCACTGGAAGTTTTTGCCGGATTTTTCAATAGGGCCCCTTCCCCCTTTTAAAACAAAAAATGCCTGATTACGTTTTTACTTGTCAGGGACAATAATAGTTATTATTTTGTGTCGATCTTCCGCTGATCACACCAGAGATCTTATAATATTGCTTATTTTTTCAGTGGGGGCGGTTCAGTTGTGTTTCCGCCAATGTCAGCGAGGATCTGCAGCGTGCACTTCGTGAACAGCTGCTAGGACAACGCTGAGGCTCATCCTGCATCAAGTTACTAGTCGAGATGCCAGCTGAGGTGTCGAATAAAGACTAATTGCAGGGAGCCTACCAACCCTGTACTTGCTCGTGAAACATTATTAGTTAATTTAAATTAATTTTCACTCCCTCGCTCGAAGATACAGATGACCTTTCCTCATCTGTATTTGCATTCTCTATATGTGCCCGGTTCTTAACCAGTTAAAAGTATCGTCAGTTGATTGGCAACTTCTGTAGTCTCTTCTGTCTTCGAATTACATGTTTTAATTTAGTCTGTACCCCAAGATTCAGTTTAGCTTGGCTAAAGATAGATAAGCTTAGGTGATGACTGCTTTTTCACGAACTGGGAGACATCTTTCGTGAGATTTGGAATATCATGAACAGCTGATCTGCCGTGCAAGATCCCTGAAATAGTCGGGGTTCTCGGCCCTACAATTTCTTTGACAGTCCTTGCTTCTCGAGATGTGTACATCATCTGCAAGTGTCTAGCCGACCATACTTCGAGTCTGCGCCAATGTTACTGTGTTAAGAGCATGGGAAGAATTTTTATATTTTCACAAGGTTGTGTGTTTACCTACTCTTGGTTGTGATGAAACTCAATAAAAATCTTTTTGACTGTCAACAAAACATTTCTGAAAGCGTTGCATTATGCTGCTGTACCATATTTTCTAGACTATAGTCCGCAGGGGCAAATTTGGGGTAAAAATAAAAGATTTTGCTTAGATTGTACACACACGGTGCATTGTCCGCACCTGGTCCTTAGTCGTCATGAATATCTTTTCATAGACGGCACACCTTGAGAAATGTCTGCTTTCTTAGCTCACAAAAAAGCCTATAATGTGACATAAATCATCACTAACTTACTCTTTCATTAAAAAAATTCGTCTCGTCATAATGAACAATATTGAAAAACAGAAATCCCCGCATAGTCCGCACAGTCTCAAATTTTAACTTTTAAAGGTATAGCCCGGAAAATACGGTACATTCCTGGAAATGCTTGAAAACATGCAACGAAACAAACTTTATTCAGTGAAGCAGCAAATAAACACTGACAGGCGTGGATTATTTTTTTCAGAAAATAAAAATTGTTCTAATAATGGCAACCTATCATGTGTCAGTGGTGTTTTCTTTGCTACCCAACATTTTCCTCCTAAAATGTCCCACACAGGAAAGTATGAATGAAGCCCCCATTCAATATTTGAAAATCTTGCATGTGGATTGAACACTTTGAACCTGAAAGAAAAATGAAGTCTTTATAAATCCATCCAACTGAACAGTGTCATGAAAATTCGACTAAAATTATGTGCAGTCATCTGCATAGGAGAAATTTATGCAGGAGATTTAGTCTAGGCTAGCCTCTTTTCGATTTCAACTGTTTTGCCCCTCTTTGTGACAGAATCTCGCGGCACATTATTGTTCAAACTCGCAGAAAAAGCACCCTTAATCAGCTGGAGCAGGTCCCAGTAACTGCAACCTACTGCCTCAGTGAAGTGGGACAAAAATACCTGGTAATAAATCTACGGGACCTTTGTTCAGGTCGTGCCCTGGCGTTTTAGTTCCCTACTGCTGAGGCAGGCTGAATGCACGAAGCGTGTTCAGGGGGGCTATGTTGCACGTTTTGGACTCCCAGAAGACTAGGGAGAAGGAAGTGACGTTAACAACGCTCTTTGGATATTGATTGGTGGAGTCGCTGATGACGATATCTGCAGAAGAAAGGTTCATTCACACCTAGGTCACTTCCTTTTCCCTAGTCTCCTGGGAGTCCAAAACGTGCAACATAGCCCCCATGCAATACTAATAAAATTAAGATCGTCGGCACGATGCTCGCATCGGTCCGCGACTCCAGCCTAGCAAGGACCTGTAGTCTCAACTGTACGCGGGGGACTTATCTCTTCCCGGAATTATCACCCTATGCCCGCACGATCTGCGACACATTAATATTTCTTCGACGTGGACGAGCCCGAAAAGCTATCCCACTCCTGTAGCCTCTAGTGCTAGAACGTAGTCTGCCGGTGGTTCAGCGACCGAAAAATAGTATCCCGACGTCGTCTAACAGGGACTCACGAGAACAGTGGTTCATTGTGAATAGTAATCTGTCCTTTAAGAGAAGAAGGCACAACGTTATTACAGCGCAAAATTTAAACAAATGACGCTCACCTGTAAAGTTATCTCGTAGACGCCGCACGGCCGTACTTGCGAGGCGGACCCGTCTCGTTGGCGGGGAAATCAGCCGCTTTCTCGACGGAAGATGCGTGTTGTTGAAGCTTCTCTATCGTTTCTTGACTCACCATGAGAAATAATTATCGCACGCTTTCTATCCTCATCTTAATCATCACCGTACGCTCGAAACACCTGCGACGCCAATGCAACGCTACGAACGCGACTGATGCGACACGACCATCTGTTGTACTGCGGTGGCGCTACCATCGCAATTTCAAGGCGCCCCTGGCTGGCCGAATCGAGTCTATAGGTATTTGGATAAGCATTCGTTTAATATGTAAGCTTTTCCAAAACAATAATTGTCACAATTTTTAAATTCCATACCAGGTAAAATATCGTTAATGGAGCTGGAATTTGATATTTTTAGAAATACTAAAGAAAAACAAAAACAATTTTGCGCTCGTTCTGAGCTTTTTGCTGTAGTTGTAAAAACAAAATAAAAACTTCATTTGTTATGCCAAAGGTACTTGTTCGTGACAAAGCACACAAATACGCGAGCTTTGGCGATCACCTTAATCTCTAGATACATCTTTGGTCCCTTTGAAGTAAACATATTTCCAGAACTAAAATATTACACAAAAACAGTTTTACTCAATACTTTTCCAGCATATAAATGTCTTAAAGCTTTTGAGGCATGATCTCTTGTTCCTGCACGTTATGAAATAATATTACCAATTAATAGCGCCTTATCACGTCGGCCTAAATGCGATTTATGAGTGGAGTGGTCGTGAAAAAAGATCATACCTGATATGCTTATTGAGGAACTGGAAAGTGTTGGACATTCAAAGGGCCGAGCTGATGAACAGGATGGATAAGGAGATAACTAAGAAGGAGACAGCGTAAAATCGCGAAGCTACAAGCCTCGATCATGCAATCGTCAGGCATATAATATTTGATTAGACAACGAACAAATATAAGAAAAGAAATAAAAAGAATAATCTTTATTTGCTCAGGTGAGCCGCGGCGCCGCAGAAAGGCAACAGCCCGTACCAAGAAGGCCCGCGGTGCCGCGTCTAGTGATGGTGATTATGTTATGATGTAATATACAAGATGAAAAGAAGAAGAAACAATATTATGTGATGATGTAATATACAAGATTGAAAGAAGTACTGGTGCTGAGGCTAGTTGTACAAAAAAGCAGGGTGAAAATTCACGAATAAAGCCGTGACAGTGGCGAAGGGGAGACCAGCAGACGGATGCAGCGTGTTAGTCCCCAACTTTTAATACCGAAATTTAAGGAGGCAAGCGACGACATGGACGCGCATTTGGTCAGTTTTGAGCGTATGGCAATAGGACTGGGATGGCCGCTGCAAAACTGGGGGTGGAATCCGAACTAGTACTTTATTCTAAGAAGCACTCGAGTTCGTGAGGCAGCTGTCGCCAACCGACGAGCTAGAATATGCGCGAGTGAAGCTCGCATTGCTGCAAACAATTCGCTACACCACAGAAAGCCACGAGAAGAAAAAAGAACTTTAAAGAGGCTTGTACGATTTATCTAGGGTGAACAGTCGAGAATAGTATACGTGGCCATAGCATACAAGAAAAGTCCTGCAAGCGTACTATGGGCGATAGCTTCTTTGATTAGGTGGACCCCCCAGGCCGACGACCAGTTCGCGCTTTCCACTTTTCCCTCGCTTCCTCCTCTCCCGCCTTCTACCCTGTCCACCGTTGCCTGTTTCCTCCTCCCCCATGGTGAGGAGGATCTTCTGCCTTGCAGAATCTCAAGTCTGGTCATCGGCCTTTAAGGAGCGGGCTATGCAAGAAGTTTGTTGAAAGAAGTTGCAGAAACACTCGTCTCAAAATATATAGGAATACACGGAGAAGGAACAGCCGCCAAAGGAAAAAAGGCAAGACCGGTGGTAATCCAATATCTACAGTGGCTGTCCCACAATCTCAATAGAGTTGCCACACACTTTGATGTGCGTGTGGTAATAATTGTCCCGTCGAAATTGCCTTACTTTGTGCTGATGAGTCCACAAAAAAAACAAAAAAACAAAAAACAAAAGGGGTATGTGCTACGAAACACGCTGCGCATGACCTTGGTAGTGCAACGTCAGTTGTATTAAAAATACACTTGATTTGCTGCAGAGCGAACGTTCTGCAAATCGAGGCGTGTATAAATGACAGGGCACGTGAGAATTTCCTATATCTCAGAAGCTCAACACCGGGCAATCTCGCCATCCACTGTGATGGGTACGCTTAAGCGCAAATCTTGAACATACGAAAATTCTAAGAATATTTTGGAGTGATATTGGGAGAGAATTATTTGAGGCCGATTCCACAACAAGAGTGAATGTCCGAGAACGGCTGTATAAGTGTCCCGTTGGTGCATTTAACCAGGAAAGATTTTGCTTGTTTGCGTCAAGAGCCTGATTGTGTGTACAAATAGTGATTGTGCTTTCAATAAACGTTCAGTGGTAAGTATCGCTTGGTCCTGTCCCTTTTTTTCCTCATGCAAGTATATTTTAGATTCTTTTCGAGTTAAAAATAGCACATATCGAAATCCTTCTCAAGGTATGCAAGGTCGACGGAATGCTTATCTTACAGGTTTTACGGCATTTATTCATCTTCAAGGGCGTCATCTTTCCCATGGCCTCGATGCGAGCTGCGGAGCTTAACACCTTCTAAGTTTCCGGGAATGCGACAGTCCGGTACGCAACAGTGCCTACATCTTCGACATTTGCTTTTCTGCGACAGCTGATAGCAATGGTAAAAATAAAGGCAAAAATCTGGAGTAAACACCTTAAAGTGATGCACGAAAAGCTCCTACAACCTGGCAGGCTGCCGACAAGGCCTTCCCAGTCTTGCAAATATTTAGCGCTTGACTTCGTTTCAGCCTAAGTCCGGACGCAGCCGATGCTACAAGCGGGGGGGGGGGGCATGTGGCCATAAAACAGTACAGCATGAGCGCGAGTGCTTGGCACGGACACTGAAAGCTCGGGGCTCGCGCTTGTAGCTTCGGCTCCGTCTTGACTTAAGCTGAAACCTGGTATAGATGGCGTGACGTGTCACACCAAACTTGACTGCGCTGAGGCTATTTGAGGAAATGCATCGGTCTAAACGTGTTTTCCCCTTTTCGAAACATTTCTCGAGCTCATATAAAGGAATGCCTTCCAATGACTCCCTCATTTTTTGTTCGACCTCTGCCGCATCCACTAAACGTTATTTTTTTTCAGGACTTTCATTCACACGGGCGAACCCGTATCTGTTGCCCCTGCTTTCGTCACCCTTAACGACACATGATTAAAAAGTTTTGGGTCAATTTTCAGATGTTCTTTTAGCTGTTGACAAGCGCTGACTCGGGAATTTATGTGATCAGCAGTGCGCACACGAGGCACACATTTCGCTTGAACTTTTTTTTTGTTCAAATGTTCGCTTAAAAAGTATTGACACGATCTCCAGGACACGGTACTCAATTCAGAATGACCTTGACTTGTTTCTCGATTGACTTGCCAATAGCAAATTTAGTATTTTGTTAATGTTTTCATCAGTTGAGGAAGTAGATGGTTGCCCCGACCGACGGTGGTCTTCGATCAATAATTCACTGGCCTTGAAGAAAGAAATGCACTTGTAGACATGGAATTCCTTCATAATATTTTGTTTGTAAGCTTTCTGAAACGTTACAAAAGCTTCCGCCCCTTATTTCAAAGTAAAACAACATTTCGTGGTCGAACGCTTTTCCTTCAAATCAGACGTTGCAAAAAACGAGGAATGATTTTGCATCGATTGGGGAAAAAATTTGCAACGTGCCGATAGAACCTTAGCAGACGTCTCCGGTCGGCAAACTGACCCGGAAGGGCTGCCGGTAAGCGCTGCTAGCGGCGGAAATTAGTCCTACAAACGGCCAAACTCCAATAAATGCTTTTCGGATTCTTATATGTCCCCGCACGTGGAAAAGAAACTTAGCCCTTGCAATATGACAGCTAACCCGGGGGTTTAACGTGCATCACGAAGTAGTGATACGCTACCGCGCAGCGGTACGATGCTCATTCAGATCAAAATCTGGGAGGGGTGTTGACTGAACCCAGGATACCTGCGTTCTGCCGCGCGAGCTTTTGCTAAACCTGTTCCTTTCTATGGTGAATCTCGACAACACATACACCCAGCCAATGTGTCATGAGTAACGCCATGTAGCGGACCACCTGTATATGACGTAACTGCGAAATAGCTAAATTTTGGATTTGGTGTGGATTAGCACAGCCCTTAACCGGTCAAAGCCATAGGTCTAATCGTTCTTTTGACAGTCAATGACCAAACGTGGGGTGTCGCAAGTCACCAGGCCTCATCAACAATTAACCGTAAAAATCGATGCCTGCACGTAGGAATCTAAACTCTTCATCAAAGGTGTACTTCACACGACGGTTTTTAATTTAAAATTACAAAGCGTAGCTCCCATTCTGAAAAAAATAGGGCCAAGGAGCTTGTCAGGGTAAACGGCGGGCAAAGACGAAGACGACTTAGTCGAGTTGTGGGGCGAGTTTAGCGCGCGTATTGATAGATGGCGTCGCGAGAAGCGTTGGAAGGTGCAACCAGACTTGTGCCCGTCACTCGAAAAATGTAATGGATTACAATTACAAATTACCGAGCCTCAAATGTAATGGATTACAGTTACAAATTTATTTTGCTGAAAAGTAACGGATCACTTTACTCGTTACATTACAAATCACTTTTGCTGAAAAGTAATGGATTACTTTACTGGTCGCATTACAAATTACTTTCACGTTACATTTGTTAGTAAACCTATCACGAAAACATTAGAAACAAGTTTGATGTTTTCAAGAATGTTCTGTAACACTACTTTCCATTCCTCAAACGCCCGCATTATGGTAGTCGTTGTAAAAATAAAATACTTTATTATTCTGTTCACATGTAAATACTCCGTTCACTTGTAAGCTGACGAGGCAGCGAAAGCTGCAACCACACTCACCATCCCGATAGATTACGGCAACCGGAAATGGTCCTCGGAATTTTCCAGACAAGGTTAGCGGTTCGCATGCTCAGTAGCAGCGTCTACATATGCTAGGAGATTCGAAGGTAAGGAAGCGACCAATATAAGCTCCCTTTTGAAACTGGCCTTTCGAGCGTGAGCGCAACGTCTCAAAGCGGCTGTCTCGTGCCAGTAGCTTTGTGCAGGTGGCGAGAGACGTGGAAGAAGTTGGGAAGGGTGGAACGGTGTAAAAATCAAAAACAAATAAATACGAAGAGATTTCCTCCGCCCAGGAACAATAAAGCACAACTGGAAGGCGGCGGAAAGAGGCAGAGCCTATTCGCTGTTGTTGTCTTGATCTTTTTTCCTCGCATATTTGTATATGCCGTGAACGGTTTTCTAGTGGTTCTATAGTGTCCGGTCATAAGAAATCGTGTTTTCATTGTGGTTATTTTTTTGACGATGTTTTCTATCTTGTTGTACTTGCTCTATCTTTGTGCTGCTGAGTTTCCTGCTCATATTGCTCCAGCTCTGTGTTATGTACACATTTTCAAAAATTAACGAGTAATTAAAGTAATCCGTTACCAATATTGGGTAACGAAATTACATCACAAATTACTTCCGAGAAAAATTAACGTGGCAATTACAAATTGACTTGAAAAAGTGACGGATTAGAAGTAATCCGTTGCTTGTAACGGATTACTTTCGAAGTCTGGGTGCTACCGACCAGCGAAGAAAGCAGACGACATGCCGACGAAATCCGTTGGCAGCAAAAGCGTTGTGGTTATGCAGACGCGTTTTTCTTTTCCTTTAGGTTTTGCTTTTATTGTGGGAATTTATTTTTTAACCCAAGGTTCATTACCAAACGATTGTGCTCTTTTTAATAAACCATGCGCAAGAGCCGTCTCGATAAGGAGGTAGCGCCACCTATCAATACGCGCGCCAAGCGCGCCCCGCAGCTCGACTGGGTCGTCTGCGTCGCCGCCCGCCGTTGACGTTGGAAAGTTAAAGACACGATTTTTATATTTGCAAGAAAAACAAAACAAAAAACAAACACCGACATGTGAAATACTATTTTTGATGAAAATTTCAGATTGCTACGATCAGACGTCGATTTTTACGGTACATTTTAGATCGAGCCTGGTGACTTGGGACACCTTGTATATTGACGCCCAAAGAGTGAGCACGCTACCAAAAGAAATGTGTTTGCATATTAGAGCTTAGAACACTTTTTTAAAGCGGAAACAAACCTTAACTTGCTACAATTTTTGTGTACTAAGTTAAAAATATGCTGTTAACTAAACCTCGAGTCAATTCAGGTTGTGGAAAAGGACCTCTGGCGACACTTTGATAATCTCTGATATGTTTCAAAATTTGCTCAACACGTTAATTACAGATTTGAAGTAGTAAACCAAATTAGAAGTTACAATAATTGTATTTTGGAAATTATTACATATTTAAGCGTGGGCCGAGAGGCTGAGGCTCTCTTTGCAATTCTGAAAACTTGCCGTCAGATAAACATGGAGGCAATATATCTTGTTACTGATGGGTTAAAATAAATTGCATGACAAATGATGAAGTCTAGAAACACTCAAGCCAGAAAAAAAGCACGAAATACTTTCTTCATTGTCTGCCTGCTCGACTTTCAAGCTATAAATGATGGTACAACAGACCACCGAAGAGCGCCAAAGAAGGTAAATGTTGGTTTTGGCCTAACTATCATTTGTAGTTTTATGTGGAGCTATTTTGAATTTACACATAAGTAATACCACGCTGAGAGGAGTAAAGCCTTGAAAGTTCGAAAATGTGTTTAGCTTGGGTAGCTCAAGGGAACACCTTTGGCGCAAAATTCGAGGAACAATTGCACGAAGCAGCCGGTGCAAATGCTCCAGCGCTTGACGAAGATTACAGCTGCGGAAACAAACGATTTCTGCTGGAAATGAAGCTTCTACGCGTGTGCAAGAAAGACAAAGACAAAAGAGATACGATGATAATGGCACCTTTAACTCGATGCCAACCGAATGATGACGTAAAAGATTAGAGATTAGACTAACCCATATTGAATGGAAGCCTTCCATCTCGCTTTAATGAAACGTCATCGTTTTTCGGAAAAAGACAGGCTGCGCGCAAACGCATCTCACGATTCCGACGCGTTAGTCGCTATCAGCATCATTATCGCGCGACTGATAGTGACTGGGGCGTCGGATTTGCTATTTAATGAACGTCTCGAATCCCTCTCAGAGCAGTGTACGTTAGGAACAAACCTCAACCATGTCAGTCACAATCATCTTGCTCGTTGTGTTTGTGACACTTCTGTACTGGTGAGAATTTCTTCCGAATTTGGTGCTTTTAGATAGTCTTTACTAGAACTTATGCATCATAAACTGGCAGATATGTTTTCATTTAGGGAGACTGGGTATAGCTTTTTAGTGTTTGAATACATGAAAGTACAATACATCAAGGATGGGGATGTAAACAGGTCTTCTTTCATCTTTAAAAACTGTTTCCGTCACCGTCCTTGTTGTTTTACCCTTTCATGTATTCGTATTTATTCACCAACGCGCTCGTTCTTAATTATTTTTAATGTATTGGGTGTATGAAACATCTCCAGTAACACAAACGTATTTCATTATTTCAATACAATATGCCATTTGCTGCCCAAGAGACGATACGTTAACACGTTAACATGAGAGCGTATTTAACCTACCCGTCTACAGCTCGATGTTTTTATAAAACGTCAACCCTTCGTGAAATTATGAAAGATAATTTTTTTGTATCTGAATTGAGGGCACAAATTTGTGCATTTATTGAAAGTGACTGTACAATCGCGCAAATGAAATATGGTGAATACATTGGTCCGTCCCTTCCTTGAACTTCATTTCGTCTGGTGGAATTTCTAATTTAACAAGTTTTTCTATTGTGACAATTTACTATCTGCAGTGTGTGACACAGTTAGTGTGAATGCAAGATCAGCGTTTTTTTACCAACATGTAATTCTGCATATTGCCACCGTTTAAGTTAGGGGACCACACGAGCTAAATGCTATTTAGAAGTTTGAATGACAGGTCATCGAAAAAAATGGTAATTTTGCGGCCGTAATATTGTGCTGCGTTGTGTATATCTTGTATGGCTTGTCTGTAGTATTTTTTATTTCACAATAGACACATATAGATTCAGGTGAAGTCTATAATATGAACCAGAATTCTAACACACGTAAATTTGTCGAAGTGTTTTAGCTATTTTATGTAAAATTAACTTGATCTAAATCAATTGGAATGCGTTAAAATTCTGGATTGTCAAGCCTACTTTTTGTGCGTAAATTCGACCAAAAAGATTGAGCGTTTTGATTGTAAAATAAGTTATACATAGATTGATTGTTTTATGTTATAATATCAGTGCACGTTACTTTGGCTTTAAAGTAAATTTGTCCATCTTGTTACCTGAAAAAGATCGCGACTTTGAACAAATATGTGTTTTATGTATTTCCAGGAAAGTGCATAGAACCTTCAGTTTCTGGAACGACAAAGGCATACCCCATGTTGGCGTGTTTGACTACCTGCTCTATGCGTATGACATTTTCACAAAGGTGGGATCACGTTCTAATAATTTTCTACGTCGTCTATGACATACGCTGTTTATTACAAAAACATTCCCTTTTCGGGTGTTGCTTTACATTATTTACTATGAACATTTCGTTATTATTTTCAGCCCATGTACGAGGCTGTACGCAAACACTACAAGCGTCATGGACGATTCTACGGGTAAGTGTTCAATAACACCTCTGCACTCTACGAGTTGTAAAATATGTCACACTGCGCTACTTTTACCTTGACCTGAGCGCAACAATGAGGAGAGTGTGCAAGCCAAAATAGCATGACTGCAGCTTTTAATAAAAAATAAATAATCCAATAAAAGTGTGCTAAGTTTCTACTCTGAATAAACTTCGCTGTAAATGTATTTAAAGCATATTTTTGGTATGATAATGCTAATGAAACACGCTTTAATTATGTACATCTTAGCAGCCCGATAGGTGGACTTGCGAATCGCAACGCTGAAGTAGAAAGGTTCTAAAAACACAAGGTGCCCTAACATAAAACTTACAATGTTTTTTTTTATTTTTTTATTTCCTTCTGTTAGAAACAAACTACGCACCGCCGAAAACTCAGTATTTTGCCGAAACGTAGCGCAGGCGGTTCGACCCAGGTGGCAATGTTGTAGAACTTAACGTTATGTCGTTAAAACACAATATAAGCGGTTTAAACCTAAGCACTTCTTATGAGTTGTGAATGCGAAAGCACAGAAGCCGCTCTTCGTTCCCTTCTCTAATCTGCGGCGTTTAACGCGCTGACTTTGGGCGTGCAACGGTGAGCCGCTGCCTCGCGGACACGCAGCGCCATCGGGTGAGCGATCGTTAAAACTGTCGTGTACCTTGTGGCGCGAGGAAGGAACAGACATCAACATAGTTCCCAGCAGAACGTTCCCCTTGGTTTATTCCGTGCGCCGGAATAAACATAGAGGCGAGCGAACGCGGTGATCACTGACATTGCAACAGTGTGATAACACAGTCAGGATGACACCACAAAAACTGACGCGCAGCGGCCAATGGGAGCCTCGTCGAAGCGCGCCAGCCAATGGGACCAAAGTGTAAAAGGTGCCATTGGCTAGCTTTGCGCGTGGTTTCATTAAGGCGTCGTTTTGCATGGTTTCAAACTGATGACGTCGGCTCGCTCCATGAGACAGTTAAAGCTTTCACATTAAAAATGTTTAATGGGAGAATGGGGACCGGCGTACTCCACGATTACATACAGATGAAAGTGTGTAGAAACGGGCTATATTTTCCTATTGAAAGTTTCAAAAAATGTGTTTACAGTTTTCGAATAATATAAAGGTTAGTCATGAAAATTTGGCATTTCGCCCGGACTGCTAGCGTTAAAACTGCGCGGAAATTGGGCGTTCAGGAATGCGTAGTATATTTTAAAAAATAAAAATAAAAATACCCTATTGCTCTTTTTTCTTTTTTGACGCGTTGTACATTGCGAGTTTACTTCAGTAATTAAAAAGTACTCACAAATGCCCCTTGAAGTATACTTTGTTGCTTCATGAACATACGAAATTAGTATAATTTTAATAGAAGTTTACCTATGCAGAACAGTTCCGACCTCCGATTTCAAGACAAACAGGCAACTACTCTGCATAGTCCAAACGTAATTTTTTTTTCTGATTTCAATGTTTCTGTTGAATTTGTTATTTAGCTCCCCCATTTTCTGATCGGCGTTCGCGAAAACAAGATTTTGAAGGACTTTGATTGTATCTTGGCTTCATCGGCATTGAGCGGAGGGTTGCTTTTGAGTGAACTAAAATTTTGACGTGCGCTAGTCCTTCGGCCAATTTGTGTTCAATTGACTCATTCAACTCTCGTAGATTTTTGTTTATCTTGCAGCAAGCTAGAGATGATTCCTTGGGGTTACTATCAACGGAGCCGTTTTACTGATAGCGAAAAAAAGAATAACAACTTCGACTGCGTTGCTTATCTTCTTCAAGCATGGTTTTTACCGTGTAGTTCATAACTGTAAAAACCATAAGTTTTGATAGTTCGGAATGTTATTGCAATGACAAGGACTACATTTCGCTGAAGCGAAATTATTCGTTTGAGTTTTTTTATTATTTGTTGAGTGAAACAATTGGTTTGCGTGCCTCAGAAAGCGCCTTGTAGAAACAAAAGTTATATGTTATTAACAATTGATATCATTATTTCCACAGATCCTACCAAGGCCTCGCTCCGAGTCTATATGTTGCAGAACCTGAAGTCCTCGCCGACGTATTTGTCAAAAAATTCAAGTCATTTGCGGACAGAACGGTATGGTGACACATTTACGCAATCGTATTTAATTAGCTCTATATCAATAAAACAAGCCACAGCTTAAAGCAATCACCATAATGATGTTTGGACACACCTGTACCTTAGCTCTATGTAGTAGCCCAAGAAACTTGTTCTAAATCGCGAGCTAAGAATAAACTTCTCGTGTAAGTTTCGTGAAAAATATGCTTCATAAAGAAAATAGAAGTAAAGTTATCTGGAAAAAAAATCAATAATATCTATAACTGAAATGATCAAGAAAACGCAATCAAAGAACTTGTAATTAAAGATAACTCTTCAGCAGGATTAGAGTTAGCAAATAAATTTAATGCCTATTTTACGAATCTATTTTCCCCTGTTCAGTTACAGAGTGGTGATTTATTTCTCACTCAGCTCAACGCAAAAGACTGCTTCCTTTCTCTTACTGATGAGTGTGAAGTACGTTCACTGTTTTGAAACCTTGAAAACAGTAAATGTGCTAACTGTAATGGTATACATGTGCAGCTGGTAAAATATGTGATTGACATTAGTACGCTGTGCTTCACGTACATTTTTAAATTTGTTACTCTTGACTGGAGTATTTCCAAAGAGTATGCACATTGCAAAGGTGCCTGTTTCATATAAGTCTGGACATAAAAATAATATGACCGATTACAAACCCATTACAGTATTTCCTCTTTTTGTAAGGGCTTAGAGAAAATTATACATTTTAGACTTAGCAACTTTTGTGAAAGAAATGCGATATTTAATGTTTGTCTATTTAATTTTTGGTAAGGTCACACCGCAGAACAACAGCTGATCTACAGCAAAAAGAAATAATTATCAACAATATTGAAAACAGGCTATTAACGATGTGGATTTTTATAAAATTCTGAAAAGCTTTCGACCGGCTGAATCATAAAATTCTATTAAAAACACTAAATTTTTAATGAAATTGAGGGCATTCCCTTGTACTAGTTGAGAGCTAACTAGGCTGTCGGATGTAAACAGTTAACATCAACGGATTTCCTTCAAATCTGAAAGCAGTCCGAACAGGGGTACTTCAAGGTTGTGTCAGGAATATTATTGCTTTTTAGTTGATTTGTAAATGATATATTCGGTTTTGCAAGTAACACCTCATTTGCACTTTATGTTGAAGATGCTAGTATATTTTTTTCAGGGAAAAACATTGATACATTAGTTGCTTATGCAAACATATGCATGAAAAACTTAGTTCATGAACTGCCTCAAATTTCTTAGAAATAAATAAAACAATAAGACAAAAGCCATTATCTTTAGATCAATATGTACATTGCGCAGTGCTACTGAAAAGTGAATGTTGAACCCTTCGGAAATTGAATTTGTAAGAACTTAAATTTTTACGTGTAATTTTTAAGACTTTTATATATGAGAGTCATTTAAGACTTTTATGAGACTTTTATATTCAAAATCTTACCCTTAAACTCTCGAATATTGTAGGTATTTTTTAAATATCGCCATTTGTTACCTACTAGATTTAAACTCTTAATTTATAATGCATTGTTCAATTCTGTATATCCTATTGTCACCTAGTGTGGCCAACCACGACGAGTACAAACGTTAATAAACTTTTTTTATTGCATAAGAAAGCAATCCAAGTCGTAGCTAGTTCGTCGTATTACATACACACTGACTCCTTTTTTGTAAACCCAAAATAATAAAATAACCAGAATATTACAAACATAAGCTTGCAACAGTGTACGCGAAATCCTTGAAATGTTTTAACTACACATTACAGTGATTTTCTTGACTGCGTGTTACAAATATGGTATATGGAGTACGTAGCGCCTGATCCTTCAGAGCACCTCGTTCTAGAACAAACTATGGGCTTCAAAGGGTACGTTATACACTGTCAACCTTTCTAAACTTTTTAAACGACCATCATGTTTTGTATTGATGCATTTAATAAGAAAAGAATGCGCAAAATGTTTATATCCAACTTTTAATATATTCTCCTGCATGGCACTGCCGGTTTCTTTCCATCTTTAAAATGAAGTGTTGGCTTTTACCTTTTTGCCGATCTGCTGTTAGCGGGCAGGGGCTTCGTCAAGCTGCACCTTTTGCTTCTTTCTTTTTTGTCCCCGTCACCCATATGCATTAGAAAGGTAAATAAATGAATTGAAAAAAATAAAATTGAGCGCTGGATAAGATCGGTCGCCTCCTTTAAGTCCCTGTTTCGAACTGTCTTTTTTCACGTTCTGTCCCTCATATACCACGGCGAAGGTGCCTAAGTACGCACCTGATCTAGCAAACAGGCACTAACTGACTCCTTGGGAAAGAAAAAAACGGTATTAAAATTGAAAGATGAGAAAAAAGAAAAACGGGGCAAAAAATGAGCTGGTGAATTACAAAAAAGAAAAAGAAAAAGACAGAAACACAGCGCTGGTTGGAAACGTGAGCCAAACTTGGCACTTCGGTGGCGTGCTGCCCCTTATATCCACAAGCACGGGCTACGACGTCACGCCGCTCTTGTGCAACTGCTGCCGGCGCATGAGCAGAAACGAATCTGGTTTCTGTGCAAGCACAGCGCTCACACCTGGGATGAAAAAAACGACGACTTTTTTGTTAAAATAATTAAAAACGCGTTGACCGTTACACTTCTTTATAAAAAAGCAAACAATTGAACTTTAAATTGCGGTGTCTTCGTTGGTACATTTTTTATATGCCTGGCTCGTTTCACTTTTTACAGATTGGACAGAAGCTGGGGAACAGTCTGAGACAGAAATCCATCTTTAATCTCTCCGGGGACGAGTGGAAGCACGCCCGCTACATCCTTTCGCCCGCCTTCACGGGAAACAAACTCAGGGCAGTACGTGAGACAATATTCACTACCAGCTTAATAGGCGCAGAGCACGGCGTATTGTGTTTCTGCTCCTTGCCTCGTGATTGGCTTTTCGACATTCTTATCGGCAAATCCCCCAATCTAATTGGCTGCGGAGGAGTAATATGCGATGCTCGGGTCGTGCCGTGCTGGACGTTGCTTAAAGAGACGATGAAACCCTCGGTAAAGAAATCTGAGTTAGGAGAGCACTTAGCCGACGCGAGCAAATGTTCTAAAATTCATCGTTTGGCTCATCGGAACGCAAAGAGGCGCACGTCAATCAAAGGTCGACTTCGACAACGCGCAGATCAAGCGCCATGACGATGCAACCAGGCTCGCGCGACCACTGGTCGAGGTCGGGGTGTAGGCAAACGCACGAAGTGCGGAAGGAACAGACGGACATGCACGGAGCGCAAATTTGCCTCCTTCTTGGGCATAGGTTGCACAGACGCCAGAACGCCAGGCTCTGATTGGCGCTGATGGAGGGATAGTGAGTAGACCTCAATGTAGCTGCCTTCAGATCTACCCACTATCCTTGCAATCGGAGCCAATCAGAGCTCGGCGTTCCTGCTTCACCGCGAGCCCTGCTCACGACGCAGACGAACTTGCCCCCGCATAGCTTTCTGTCCCTTGAATTCAGTTATCGCACTTACCTTGGACGCAAGTATTTATTTTGCATCAGATACGTTGAGCGATTGCCGCGGCCATGCTGCGATCCTATCTGCCGCCTGTTATCTGTCTGGAGCGTACTGACGTCGCCGACGGCATCCCCAAGTCTGCTTAGTGTGGCGAGTGAAGGTTATCCGACCCCGATGGTGACGTCACTTTATCTAGTTTTTCTCTCCGCTCTCGCGCTTTTCCACCCTCGGCGCACCCAAACGGGAGATTTTACGTCGAACTTCTAATTAGCTATCATGAATAATCTACTAATATGTCCCAAAACGTTTAAAGCATACTTTTTAACGTGGCTACGTTAACACTTTCACCGTTCATTCAAATTCAAAGACCTCTTCAGATGTCTTTTAAGCTCTCGGGGAGTCTAGAAGGAAGTTTAATGAACCGGGACTACATTCTGTCAAAAACTTTTTCAGTCAGTTCCCAGGATTGTTAAGGTCACCGAGAGGTTAACGGCCCGGTTAATAGAACATGCCAAGAATGGAACTCCAGCTGCTGCGAACGAGTGAGTACACGAACATGATTAAAATATTTTGAATTCGGTTTAAAGCATAGGTTATCCAAGTTCCCTGAACGTTAATGTCCTCCGGCATCTGTGTAATTGCGGGATAATCGTCTTGGCCCTTTTATTTTTGTATAATCTATCTTGCGCGTCAACAAGTACAACCATTTGCTTAAAGGCCAGAGTCTCATGGAGAAACAGAAAAATTCCGGCTCCCGCTTGTTCTTGCTAATTTTGTTGCAGTCCAGATCATATACCTGTTCCTGAAAAATGTTTTTCGTCTCGGCATAATACCCAGGCTCCTCCATAGCTGCGCGAGAGATACAACAGCCGCCGTTGTGTTCAGCTTCGACATGGACAGTCACGTGGACAAGAAACATCCCCTGATGGTGTGTTTCGAGAAGCTGTTCGCTGAAGTGGTTCCCAGCTGGAAAGTGCTGCTTCTTTGTAAGTTCACCTGGAGACGACAGCTGCCTCTTACGGACCAGCCATCTCCTCGTTCTATGAGTAGAGACTTGAAGAGAGCTTATGCATGCAAGGCGTTCTGGCACAAATCCAAAAGCTCGTTAAATTTACTGAACTCACTTGAGGACGGTAGTGTGATATGACATGAGGCAAGGAAGACTTGCACCCCGATGTCAGATGAAAACAATCAAGTAATAAAAAGCAGTACGACTGAAGTCAACATCGAAGAATCGCCATTAAAACTACGTTGAACCAAGGATATGATGATGAGTTTTTGGGTCCTATATTTGAAGGTTAAGACGTATTACACCAGAATCAATGACAGGACACGCGGTACAAAGTACCACTCTCGCAGTCTCCAGCACGGGCTCCCCGTCTTCCGTCGTGTTTTGGCGATTTTGTTGTGCGTGCCCGTTAGAAGCGAGCTAGACCCCGAAGGGGTATCCGAGGTAGCCAACTTGCGCCCAAATAGAAATAACCGAAAAATATCCCTGCCGGTCTTATTCTTTCACTGATAAGAGTAGGAGTCATAAAAGTATCGTAATGTTGAAATGATTTGGGTTTGCCTCCTTCGTCCGTCGTCTTCGTGTTTTTTTTAGTGTTTTTTTATGTCGAACGTAACGAAAGCATGAATTAAATCGTCGGTTTAGTTCTGGGTTAATAGCTCACAACTCAATAAAATTCAGTATCAAGATTTTTTTATTATTGAGATATTTCTTTTATTATTCCCTGAACATATCGTGCCAACATGTAAACAACATTATATCAGACGTGTTTGATTTCATTTGTGTAGGGTCGTTTAGCAGGTAAGAGGCCGTGAACGTCATTTACATAATTTTTGTAGTACTAAAGGCATGTCATCATTTGTCTTTGAATCTGTATTGTAGCATAAATAGAAGAAAGTATCCCTAAAAACAACTCCAGCCGTTACGTGAGATTATAGCCCTACCTTATCATATTTTAATTTCAGCAAATTTGGAACATCGAAAAGGAAGGCTAGATTGAATCCATTCATTGAAACGTTAAAAATACAAAGAATATATTTTATATAAAAAAAACCTTTTTAATATATTTAAGCAGGCTAGCTTGACAAGTAGCATCTTCAGGCCGGAATATTTTCGGAAATAAAACTTTAGGCGAAGGTAAAATCTTTTTCAGATATAACAGGCAAATAGGTATATATTATTTTTACGATAACACAGATATAATAACACAAGATAAATATTTTTGGATCCAGTTACGATGCCCACCATCTTCAGACATCTCCGGCCGAAGATCGAAGCCAAAGGAGACACGGATGACTTGATTCATTTTGTGGGGCTGATGGCCGATGACCGAAGGAGCAAACAAAAGGTGAGCATCTCTTGTTTTTTTCTTCTTATTTAATCTACAAAAAAACTAGCGTGTAAAACAAAAAAGAATGATGATCCTTAGTTAAGCTATTTTCTATTGCACACCATCAATGTGACTGTCATATACCTAGGTGTCTGTTTTTTTCGTTCATTTTCCTTGCAATAAGCGTGTTATGTTTTCTTTCTCTTTTTTTTTCTTGGGTTGGGGGGGGGGGTTCACAGATTCGGTGTCATGTTGTGGTGTCGGTAAAAACATTTGTCCTTCTCCGGGCTTGTGTAGAAGATAGGACATGGGCACAAGAAACGTGCATAGGACCGTCATACAAAGAAGAAAGCTGCCTCCGACAGTGCGTGCATAGAGTATTTTAATTGTGGTATTTGCAGTGGATAGCGGCCTTGAGAATGGTGTAAACAAGTGTCGTGCATGTGTATCGAATTTTAACAATTTAAAACGTGGCTCTCGTTTGAACGTTGTGCAGAGAGAAGACGACATCCTGCAGATGTTCCTCGACAGCGGATATGTGGACAGCAACGGGAACGTCGTCCCAGCCGTGAAACCTCCTCCCGATGGCGAAAAACGTAAGCGAATGCCAAACTTTCTAGTTTTCATTATTTTAATGACCATTTACATATATGACGGACATGCTAGGTGTCTAGAAACATAACTACAAGTTGATCGTTTTACCGATTGTTTCTACAAAACTCAAATGTAGGCGATATAATAAAATTAGAAATGAATGCGGCAAGTCGCCGTTGATTTTATACTTTCTATGGAGTTTACTTTTCACTTTTATTGAGGTGTATATAACTGATCGGACTAAAGTATTTTATTCGAGCGGGGGATTTTCTTTCTACAAGTGAGCAGAAAAATTGTCCACTTACGCAACCCATAAGGTGAAACAGAGGGACAACTGACGAAAGATGTCGGCGCTGCTAAGGAATCATTTAGATGCAGATGAACTGAGTGAATGGTAAAGGTTTATGAGTGCACCGGAATGGCCACACGTGCGTTTCCTATTACACCGAGTAACAGGCCGGACCTTTTCAAACCAATTACGGTGTATTGGTTAGAGGGCATTTCAACTGCCTACGTAAGAGGGAGTGTGCTTTTGCGCGTCACTTCTGAAGAAATAGTCACACGTGCTAAACGAAAAGCGCCAAATAAATTGGAAGAACGGAGTGCACAAGACAAAGTGCACTCTCAAATAAAGGTTTATCAAAGCAAACACACACTATTAATACGATCTTTTTGGCTATTCATTTAGAAAATACAACTCTGTATATGTTATATCTGAATTGACGGGGCGCTAACGTACTTGCTTTCCCCTTGCTTTCTGATACCGAATGCAACTTTAAGATACTTTCATCTGCGTATCTTTAAAGAATTATTGATTGTGCACATTCTAGCTGACATGGACACTTATCCCAGTGCTCTACCTAATTGCCCGGCAGGGACGCGTTTACTGACCGTGCTTGTTATATTGCTGCCATGCACGACCATGCATGGTATACATTTATCAGCAGCCCGTGGAATATTGTGGCGGAGAGCCGATAACGGCTTTCGTCGATATTTGGAGCGCGATCGACGGCGCGAAACCGCGAAGTGTCTCACTAACATCTGTCGCTGCAATATCGCTGTACACGATCATCTGGAAAATATTGGCCTGACGCCTCAGTTCTTTTACCTTTTATATTCAATGCATATATTTTTCAAAATGTGTTCGATTGCTGTTTATATATATATATATATATATATATATATATATATATATATATATAGAGAGAGAGAGAGAGAGAGAGAGAGAAAGAAAGAGAGAGAGAGAGAACAAGAAAGAAAATTTCGTCTGCGTATCTTTGATTGAATTGGTTTTGACAGGCTGTAATCATACCTAAGATATATTCGAGCGGCATACAATATTGATTTACGCAACAATTTTTATCACAGATGCTGGCCACTTAGAAGTCGGTAGATCCGTTCAACTTTTTAACGTATTTCTTCTAACGCCTCATTCGCTTGCGCCAGTTTTTTAGCGCTCTGCAAAAATAACGTTTTGGAAGTGCGCCATGCCAGCGGACGGGCGGTCTCTCCATGGCTAGTCTGTACTGCGACGCCATACACGGAACGGTGTTGCTGTCGGTAAAGCGTTACTTTCTTATTAACCTACGAACATGCTCGTTGCTTTTTAATATCTAACGGATAATATACTTACGTTGCGTATTTCGAGTAACGGGTAACGTAGTTACGTTACTCGTTACTACTTCTTCCCAAGGCGACAAAAAGCTACACTTGGACAATTTTTGGAGTTTCTTGGCGCGAAGTGATATGATCTCTCGAACTTACCGCACGTATACTTCTAAAGTCTTACCTCACTTTTCTTAGTGGAAAGCGTAAACAGAATATATATTTATGTTAAGTTTCTGCAAGGTCATAATATTTCTTAACGTATGGCGCTCATGCAAACCAGTCGCGTGAACACAGTGAAGCGATTTCAAAAATAAACAAAAGATAACGCAAAAGTAACGTGTGCTACTTTTTATCCGTAAAAGTAAAGCGTTCTATTATTTGAGGCAAGGAATGTCCGTAACGCGTGTTTTTTCTATTCGCAAGCAAGTGTTAACGTATTTCGCTACTTTTTTCGGTAACGCCTACAACAATACTGCGAACTCGACAATGACCGCCAAATTGCGCCCTAGCAAGGTTTTTACCTCGTCTTGTCGAAAGTGTGATATATAGCCGAGAGCGAACGACTATCGCACATCGAAATATCTGACGGATCGCATGACGCGCCAAGAATGTGGCTTGACGCGACCGGGCACGGCTAATCACAACCTCACGTGAACACACATGACGCAGTGATAGGCCGCTCACGGTCCGATTAGGCCTTCTTTTGAACGCGTCGTGCGACCCGTGGAATGTTTGGTCAATGCGTGTACACTACCCCACCTGACTTCCAAGAATCATCACCTGTCCGAGACCTACAAAAAAGATAAAGGAAAAGATGCGACGACGGGGTTTCCTATGGCTGAGCTGGAGGCACCTGCCCAGCCGCGTTTGCGACCTACTTCGGAAACGTGCTTCCGCAGATCATGAAAGCGCTGTCATACCGGTGGCTCCGGCCCATTCGGCTCCTGAGGGAATACTTGAAGAAGGTAGACGCATCTAGAGTGACCGGAAGCCTGACGGAGGCAGGGCATATTTTCACAACTTTCAGCGAAAACTAGTACGTCTGCCATATGTCCGAATCTATTTCGAATGTGTTTTAGATGCGGAGCATCTCTTGCTCGGGGCTATGTTCCGCGGCTTCGTAGTCCGCACTCGCACTACGCACGCGCAACTCTCCTTCCTCTCTCCAACAGCTGCTCGTTACTCTCTCCGCTCTCTCTCTCTACCAGCTGCGTGCACTGCGCGTGCGTTCGCTTCTACTCACACCGCGCGCGCACGCGCAACTCTCCTCCTCTAGTCTCCTCTCCTTCAAGTGTGAATATAAGCAGCGGTAGCGCGCGTTCCCCCGGAGGAGTGAACAGAGGATAGTTTTGGGCGCGCGGGTCGCAGCGCCACGCCAGGGCTTTCCAGTGGGGTGGGCTTTCCCCGCAACTTTGCGGCTGTCGTCTGCTAGCGTTTCTCGGCCGCTCGCGTCCGCCGCAGCCCAAATCTTGCCGGCCAAAAGAAATCAGTCAAGAAGGGAATAAATTAATTACGATCCGCGATGCTCCGCATCACCCCATGGTTCCCCTCGGGAAGATGGTGTAATTTTTATGAGCATATCATATATTTGATTGCAGTCTTTAACGGACCATGTTTAACGTTTCTTTATGAAAATACGCCAATAATACGGGTACTAGGGGTACACTATAGGCACCCCTCAGGTACGCTTAAACGCATAAATACTATGACTGTACTTTAAGAATGCATTTCAAAATGTATCTTCTTAATTAGGAACTTACTTCGCTTAAAATATGCTCGAATGATATAGGGAATATGAAGAAAAAAAGAAACTGAGATGCATTGACACAACCAGTGCATTCGAAATAGACGTTTGTTCTTATAAATTAAATGACACTCTTCATATGAATTTTAATGATCTGACATATTTTTCTTGCCATAGTTTTAATGCATTCAAAATATATTCGTTATGTTAAAGGCAATTTAGAATGCGAACTGGTAACTCGCTACTCCCTGCGTTTCTTCAGCCGTGAGCGAATACACTGGCGTTTAAAAGGCCTTTAAAATGCCGGCAAGAAAATTAGTGTGAATCGACATGATGGTCCCGTTTCGACCATGCCATTTCCCATAGTTCGTTATATACTTCCGAAAGAAGCTATATCTGAAGGTCGGCCAAGAAGGAAAGGCTGGAGCTTTGGACGTTGAAACAAGCTCCGCACGCCGGATATTTGGGAGGGAAGAAAGAGGAGGTGCAACGTTCGAAGGTGCATGAAAGCTGGAAGATGCGGTACGGTATCTCTTGTCGCTGCTCCTATTTGACGAAAGCAGTTAAAGGAGCGCGAACAAGCGGCTTCTCCCCTCTCGCCCCTTGCCCCTCCACCGGCCAACTCCGCCACCTCCCCCCTCACGTTTTTTTTTATTTTGTAATGTTTAAAAGTTCTTCTTTACTGGATGACAGGAAGGATAAATTATTCGCATAATTTTTTTCTTATTTCATTTGTTCATGAAAACAAATGGAAGCGCAATATGGCTACTTATTTGCGTAACACGTATTGAAACACAGAAAAAGAAAGTATGGTAAACAAGATATTAATTATAATGTTTTTACAGTACAAGTTAGGAGTAATTGAGTACAACATTGTTACTTGAACATGTATAGTACTCCGAGTTTTGACATAATTTATCTAAGATACGGTGATAATGTTATTAAAATATCCATAATTAACACCGGACTCAAACGAACCACACGAGAAAAACACACATCTCAAGTCTCAAATGTGTGTTCGTCACCTTGTCTTCCGTTCGTCTACGCTTTTAATAATAGGTAACCTAAACTAGGACGCCTATTAACTTTTTCTTCAAAATATAGGGTGGTCCAAGTCACCAAGCTCGATCTAAAATGGACCGTAGAAATTGTCGCCTGCAAGTAGCCATCTGAAATTTTCATCAAAGGTGTATTTTACCGGTCGTTTTTTTGTTGTTGTAAAATTACAAAGCGTAGTTTTTTTTATTAAAAAATAGGGCCCAGAAACTTGCCAGGGTCTACGGCGGGCGGTGACCCAGACAACCAAGTCCAGTGGTGGGGGCTGTTTGGCGTTCGTATTGATAGATAGCGTCGGGAGCAGCGTCTGATGGTGCAGCAGACCAGCGAAAGAAAGCATACGACACGCATACGATATCCGTAGGCAGCAAAAGCGCCACCGTTATGCAGACGCATTTTTTAAGTTTAAGTTTTGCTTTTATTGTCCGCATTTTTTTTAACCGAAGGTACATTTTGAAAAGATTTTGTTCATTTTAGTAAACCATGGTGGTTGCGAGCCGTCGCGATAAGGAGGTAGCGCCGTCTATCAATACGAACGCCAAACACACCCCGCTACTTTACCCCTGTCGTCTGCGTCGCTGCCCACCATAGACCAAGGCAAGTTTCTTGGCCTTATTTTTTGCAGAAAGAGAGTTACGCTTTGTAATCTTCCAAGAAAAAATCGACCTGTGAAATAAACCTTCGACGAAAAGCTTAGATTCCTCCGTGCAGGTGTCGATTTTTTCGGTTCATTTTAGATCGAGCCTGGTTACATGAACCACCCTATACATATCGAGCCTATTCTTCTGTGGCATGCAAGTTAATGTCCACTGAGCCTCGGACAGTCAACCGCTTTACTACAAAATACACAGAAAGAATAAAACACATGAAGGACGAATACAGACACACACAGTTCTTTCAATGAGCAACGAGCAACGAGCAACGAGCAACAATGAGCAGATTTACTACATTTTTAAAGTTGTAAAAGGAGGCTGAAATCATGTAGCTTAAATGAATAAACAAATATGACTGCTATGATAACTGAAACATACGTTCATCAAGCTTGGTAGCAACAAACGTACACCTCAGTCGCCTCCCCCACCGTCCCAATCCCCCTCCCCATTCCACCGCACATACGTAAGCGCATCCGAGTCCACCCAATCCCTCGCCACATGCACCCAACTTTCCATAAAGCCCGGCGGCTAGCACGAGCACATCCACGCCAAACTTTACCCACCATCACCATGCACAGTATACACTGATGCCACGCCCTACCCTCACAACCCTGCACACTGTGTAACTGTTCTGGGCCAACATCCACCACCAAACGTCACGGCGGCCACCATCCTCACTATGAACACAACCACGGCGGAGGAAGCGGCCATTGCCCTTGCGCTCGCCCAGAGCCCCACCCCCAATTCGTCCTATCTGACTCTCAGCAGGCCATTCGCAACTTTATTCGCGGCAATATCTCCCCCATGGCCTTCCAACGTTTCACTAACAACCCTCCATCCGACACCGTGACCCTGCTGTGGACACCAGCCTACACAGGCGTAGGCGCTAATGAGATGGTGCACGATCGTGCTCGCGAACTTATCGACCGAGCCGCCATTTCAACTACGCCTACACGCGATGCCCCTGCAGGCAAGCCTACCTACCTCCTGCAATACAGGGATATTACCCTGCACTACCGCCTCCTCCGCTGCCAATACCCACCCCGCACCCACACCTCTTCCATGAGGCAGCACACATGCTGCGCCTCCTACAAACACACACTTTCCCCCACCGAACACAAGTAATACACACTCACCCACACCTCTTTACCACCCCCGCCTGTCCTGCCTGCGGGGCACGCGACACTCACTACCATTCCCTTTGCGAATGCCCCGCAGACCCGTACCCCCCTCTTCCCTCCCCTCACCTCTGGGAGCAGATGTTGCGCGACCCGGAGGAGTCAACCCATGTCCTGACCACCTCCCGGGCCCTGACGGACGCGGCGGCCCTCTGGGCCTCCACCACCCCCAATACCTGATCCCGGAAGACTAATAATGTTTCCTCCTCCTCCTCAGTCGCCTCTCTGATACAATTTTGGCAAACAGCAGAAGCAAAACGTCGGCCTTCTTTCTTGAAAAGCCTGATGCACATATTATAATTTTACTTTTGATTCCGCATTTTGACGTCGTGAACCTAGTCTTCCGGTAAGCCTATTTTGGCCACACGAGCGACGTCGCAATTTCAAAATCGCAAATAAAAACCCATGATGTGCAACGTACATAGCCACACCATTTCAGGGCGCGGTATTGCCCCGGGCAATCCCACGTGTGGGTTCAACCACTTCAGGGTATTGCAATCACAAACCTTCGACGCTCGACACCGACGCCGTATGTCACGACCCACGTAAACACGCGAACACAAACTAACATACCAATGGTAACGAATCTACCGCCGACGCGACGACCGACAGTTTTTGGCTTCCTTATGTACAATCCTTGGCTTGCAGTACAAAAAGTGAAGACCGAAAACAACTGCACAACATGTAGCGTTCACTGTGCGAGCCTGGTTCTAGAGGTTCTTGGCGGCATCTAAGGATATTTCTTTAAATGCCGTTGCTGCGGTAGCCATTGCTCGGCGACCTTCTGTAGACATTCAAATACATTGAAAAATGTTTTTCAGCCCTGACGATCGTGGACATCACCGCCCAGTGCCGACTCTTCTTCGTTGCTGGCACCGACACCGTGATGGCGGCTATGATGGCCCTGGCGTACTTGCTCGCTCTGAACCCTGAATGTCAAGAGAAGGCCATCAGTGAGATCGACGCTGCCGTGGCAAAAGTAAGACCGGGGATATGTTTCCCTCACATTGTGATCATTATGAAAAGTGAGGTAATGATTATTTGCCTGGCATAACTTGCATAATAGTTTGTGCTAATAAATCTAGCGTTATTGTTACGAATATATTTCGGAAGAACCATGTGAGAACATTCACTGGGGTATCCACCATAAGTTCAGTTGTGTTCTGGTTGTTGGTTTATTATAGACTGGAAATAAAACAAGAAAAATGGCTATTAACCCCTTTAAAGGCAATATATCGGGGCAATAAAAATTACCTGGTTTTATATCCTCACTGGACTACATAATCAAATGTGTTAATTATATATTAGGCATCATAATTGCCATTTTGAGAAGCCGGTCGTTACCGGCTGCGATATTTTTTATTTTGCAAAACGGCGCTGAAATTGATGTGTTCATTATTGTCCAGCTTAGCTCTCAGGACGATTGATTTTGAACCTGGATGCTTGCCGTATACTTAATAACTCACCCACTGTGATTAGTATGAGGTCGGGCGTTTGTGATCTACGTGGGATTCCGTGTTTTCGGAATTTGTCTCTTCGCAAAATACGGAGGGTGTTTTTTCAGCTTATTTATCGTTGGAAGCTCGGAGTTTCTAGGAGTTGCTTTCTGTTAGATTCCCAATTCCACGAAATTTGGATTTTATTTTACAATATTTTGTTTTATTTTTTCAAAGTAAAAGTGAATAATAAAGGACACTAACGAAAACTAAATTCATTAAAAAAATCACCGGCATAGAAAGGTTTTTATGCAGCTGCATTTGTTACTGGGGCCCTTGCTGTAGGCACCGTTAATTGTCCGACGACAAGTCTTGAAAACAAGTGTTACTTCAATAAACGAATGTACTTTTAAATAGCCAAACTCCTGGATGCACAAAGCCTTCATCTGCTCTCTGTATCCAATGAAATATACATGTTCACATCGTTCACTGTCATAAAAACACATCCCCTCTTCTCTCTAAGAAACCCAAATAGTATGGTTTAAACTGCAAACCGTAACTGTGGCTTTTGTCATGGTCCAGAAGTACATTGGCCCATTGTATTAAACGAACCTTGATGACGTAAACGGGAAGCTATTTTGTCATTGGTATAAAACTAAGAAAAAACTCTACTGGCGTTTTCTAAGAACCTCTAACCCTGTGCTCTGAAAACCTTTGTACGTGAAGGTTTTGCTTTCTATTTTGCCATTGTGAACTGGAAATTCGGAGTTCTTTTCGGATAAATCCGAATTGTCGAAAATTTTACCTGGGGATGTTTTTTTGGATTTTAATGAATTTAATCGAATACACGTAACCCTAGTATACGCTATTTCATAAGCATAAACAAAGACAGTGCACTATCAACAGCTAACACGTATCTGTTTTCTGCGCCAATATTTTACATGGTTTTATGTGCTGCCATAAACGTTGATGTAATGTACTTTAGGATCACGCTTTATTAAATAATAAAAAAATCTGCAAACTGCGTGGCGTTGCGTAGTAGGTGGTGCCTCGTTCGCCGTATTTGTTCCTTGCCTCAGTTCCATTTTATTATACAATTATCACCCTTTTTAAATCAGACGAGATAAAAACAAGATGTTTTTTTATTAATTCCCTTATTCCTAATATCCCGTTTCGTTAGAGAAATTTGATCTGGTGTCTTTTATGATCTTAATCAATACTGGCGCTTAGAACTCGACTCAGAAAAGAAAATATCGCTGACATTTCAGTTACAATATTGAAAATACCAGTGATATTGTCACGAATAACGAAGTGACAAAACAAAGGAATAACTGAGAAAACTGAAACGTTTAATGGGGCGAACTTGTGCCCAAAAATAAAAGGAAAAAGAAAGATAACAACAGAGCGTCGCGGGCGTCGAAAGCGGCGAAGCAGCAGGATCGAACGCTGAGGCGAAACTGGCTTTGGCTCGCCACGCGAAGCCCCTTATGTACACGCGTGGGCTTCTGGAATAATCGGCGTAGAAGGTTCGACGCGTCGAACATTCGGGCCTAGAATAAACAACAATGTTCTCGAATTCACCAGAACATTAAACTGAAAGTATAAATAAAATACGCGGAACTCCCAGGAATCGAACCCTGGGCCTCCGCACGAAAGTCAAGCGCGGTAACCACTCGGCCACGCACGCGCATGCTCACCGACGGGCGTGGCATTACTCCCCCTTTTAAAAAGGCATCGTCTCGATGCCACGTGGAAGGCAACAAAACAGAGCAAGACAAACAAAAGAATGGGAAAATACTGAGGCTGGCAAAACTATCCTATCGAGCGTTGCACGAGATCACAGTTCACAGTCTTATCGTGCGTAATACGGCTTGAGGCGCACGACGTGGACGACTTCCGGTCGTGGAGGGCGGCGTGATGAAGTCCGTGTTCCGTCGGGCATCACCTCGTAGTTCAGGTCCCCGAGTCGGCGAAGAACTTTGTAGGGTCCGAAGTAGCGCTTCAGGAGTTTCTCGCTTAGACCGCGTCGTCGTATCGGGGTCCAAACCCACACACGGTCTCCGGGCTTGAAGCGAACGTCGATTCGGCGAAGGTTGTACCGGGTAGCGTCGACACGTTGTTGATCTTGAATTCGGAGTCGGGCGAGCTGGCGAACTTCTTCGGCTCGTTGAGCAACCACCTGGGCGTCGGGTATCCCATCGTCAGCTGGTTCGTGGGGTAGCATTGCGTCGAGCATGGTCGACACTTTTCTGCCATGCACCAGCTGAAACGGTGTTACTCCTGTAGTCTCTTGCACCGCCGTGTTGTAAGCAAATGTGACGTAGGGTAACACCTCGTCCCAAGTCTTGTGCTCTACGTCGACATACATTGAGATCATGTCGGCGATGGTTTTGTTTAGCCGTTCTGTTAGTCCATTTGTCTGCGGATGGTACGCAGTGGTTCGACGGTGGCCGGTGCCACTGAGACGAAGGATCTCCTGCGTCAGCTGGGCCATGAACGATGATCCACGGTCGGTAATGAGGACTTCGGGGGCGCCGTGCCGGAGGACAATGGACTCGATGAAAAACTTGGCGACTTCAACAGCCGTACCTGATGGAAGGGCTTTCGTCTCGGCGTACCGTGTCAGATAATCTGTGGCGACGATTATCCAGCGGTTTCCCGATGTTGACGGCGGGAACGGGCCAAGTAAATCCATTCCGATCTGCTGGAACGGCGTAGACGGGGGAGCAATCGGATGCAGAAGTCCTGACGGCTTCGTCGGCGGTTTCTTGCGTCGCTGACACTCGTGGCATGATCGGGTGTAGAGGTGAACGGTCTTCGGTAGCCTTGGCCAGTAGTATTTTTCTCGAATCCTGGCGAGTGTCCTGCTGTAGCCAAGGTGCCCAGCCGTCGGGTCGTCGTGACAGGCTTGGAAGATCTCCTCTCTAAGGTCGGCAGGGATTACCAGCAGCCATGGCGAGCTGTTGTCGCCGAAGTTCTCCTTGTAAAGCACATCTTTTCGGAGGACGAAGGTCGGCAGGGCTCTCAAGAAGACACGGGGGATAGTACCCCCTCGTCCTTCGAGATGCTCGATTAGGGCGCGCAACTCAGGATCGTCTCTTTGACGTCGTGCCATGTCGTCGGTGTTCACCGCGCCTAGGAAGCACTCGTCGTCATCGTCGTCGCGGCTTCCGGGGGATGTATCGACAGGGGCTCTGGACAAGCAATCGGCGTCGCTGTGCTTGCGGCCTGACTTGTAGACCACAGTCATGTTGAACTCCTGCAGTCGGAGGCTCCATCGAGCGAGACGTCCTGAAGGGTCCTTTAGGTTCGCAAGCCAGCAGAGCGAGTGGTGGTCCGTGACAACGCGGAAAGGACTCCCGTATAAGTACGGGCGAAACTTCGTGATGGCCCAGACGACCGCAAGACATTCTTTTTCAGTCGTGGAGTAATTTCTCTCCGCTCTGGACAGTGTCCGACTTGCGTAGGCGATGACTCGCTCGGTGCCTTCTTGCACTTGAACCAGTACCGCGCCAAGCCCTTCGTTACTTGCGTCCGTATGAATCTCGGTTTCCGCGTCTTGATCGAAGTGTCCGAGAACAGGAGGAGTCTGGAGTCGTTGCTTCAGCTCGTCGAATGCGTGCTGCTGCTCCTCGGCCCATTCGAACTTCTCGGCGTCCTTCGTAAGTTTTGTGAGCGGTGCGGAAATCCTTGCAAAATCGCGGACGAAGCGTCGATAGTAGGCACAAAGTCCAAGAAATCTTCGCACGGCCTTCTTGTCCGAAGGCGCTGGAAATGCCGCAACGGCGCGAGTCTTCTCGGGGTCTGGGCGCACGCCGTCGTTACTAACCACGTGGCCTAGGAACTTCAGTTCGTCATAGGCGAACCGGCACTTGGACGGCTTAAGGGTGAGTCGTGCGGTCTGTATGGCTTGGAGGACAGCTCGGAGTCGTCGCAAGTGCTCATCGAAGTCACTTGAAAATACAACGACGTCGTCAAGGTAGACAAGACAGCTCTGCCACTTCAGTCCTGCCAGTACGGTGTCCATGACACGCTGGAAAGTTGCTGGCGCCGTGCATAGTCCGAAGGGCATCACCTTGAACTCGTACAGTCCATCCGGCGTGACGAAAGCTGTCTTCTCTCGGTCCCGTTCGTCGACTTCGATCTGCCAGTAACCGCTCTTCAGATCCATCGATGAAAAGTACCGGGAGTGGCGCAGCCGGTCTAGCGTGTCATCGATGCGGGGGAGTGGATAGACGTCTTTCTTCGTTACCGCGTTCAGCTGTCGGTAGTCCACGCAGAACCTAAGCGTTCCGTCCTTCTTCTTGACAAGCACGACTGGGGAGGCCCATGGACTGCTTGAAGGCTGGATGATGTCATCGTTCAGCATTTCTTGCACTTGCTCTTGAATGACCTCCCTTTCTTTTACGGAGACTCTGTACGGCGATCGGTGCACAGGGAGCGCGTCGTCCTCGGTAACGATCCGATGCTTCGCAACGGCGGTTTGGCGCACCTTCGATGACTTCGCGAAGCAGTCGCTATATTCGGCGAGGAGGTCAATCAGCTGTCGTCGTTTCGGGCCTGGAAGCCTCGGGTCGATGTCGAGCTGCGCTGGCGGCGCAATGTCTTGCTGCGGTGGCGATGATTCGTCAGCGATCGCGGCGATTTCGGCGGAGTTTCGAAGTTCCTCGACGTGGCCCACAGCGGCACCTTTCGTGAGGTGTTGCGTTTCTTGTCGGAAGTTCGTCACGAGGACCATGGTGCGCCCATCGTGAACTTCAGCCACTCCTCTTGCAACGCCGATTCCTCTCCCCAGGAGCAATTGAAGGTTGCCTTCCAGGAGAACTTCGCCGCAGGTAGCTGTATCGGTCACGACGGGTACGACAACACTTGATCGCGGCGGCAGGTTCACGTGGTCGGCGGCGACTCGGACGGCGGCTGGCGCTGTTTGGGGTTCCTCTGCAGGTGGAACAGGCTTCCGCAGCGTCAATCTGTTCTCTCCCAGGTCGATGACGGCGCCGTATTCACACAGAAAGTCCATGCCGAGAATGACATCTCTAGAACAGTCTTGTAAAACGACGAATTTCACAGGGCACGTTTCGCCGTGAATTTCGACGCGAGCAGTGCAACTTCCGACAGGCGTGATAAGGTGTCCTCCGGCGGTGCGAATTTGTGGTCCTCCCCATGGCGTCGTAACTTTTCGCAGGCGGCGAGAGAGCCTCCCACTCATGACTGAGTAGTCTGCTCCGGTGTCCACGAGTGCCGATGCGTCGTGGCCGTCGATAATGACGTTTAGGTTGTTGGACACCGATGCAGGCGCGTCAATGTGGTGCGAAGCGTCGGGAGAGTGGGAGCGCTCCGTCGTTCTTGGAGGCTCTTTGCTTCGGTCGACTTCGGCAACGCCACCTCCAGGCGTTGCCGCACTTAGTTTTCCCGGCGACGCAGGGGAGACAGGCTCTCTCGGCGGGGTCGTGGCGCTGGCGACGCTGAACGTCTGGGCGACGGTGAGCGGGACTCACGGTGGAAAGGCGGCGTTGAAGATGGCGAACGTCGGAGGTACTCCTCGATGTCACGAGGGCGTTCGTCGTACATTGGGCGCGGGTCGTTCGGGTGGAACCCGCGCAGCCCCAGTCGTCTGTAGGGGCATCGACGGTAAATGTGGCCGGCTTCCCCGCAATGGTAGCACAAGGGGCGTCGATCGGCCGTCCTCCAAACGTCGGTCTTTCTTGGTGCAGCTTGTTCTGGGCGGACGTGCGCCCGATCTTCCTGGCGTCGGGAATACTGCGGCGCTGGAGGTTCACGTCGGGGAGTCAGCACGTACGGACGCGGGGTTGGTGGTGCTCGTCGGACCACTGCGGCGTAGCTTACAGCGGGCTCCTCCGGTGGTGCTACAGTGGCAGGAGCCTCTGGTCGGATTGCCCGCTGAACTTCTTCGCGGACAGCTTCGGCTATTGAAAGCGAAGCAGGTTGGTTGGCAGCAGGCAGGAGCTTCCTGAGCTCTTCTCGGACGACGTCGCGAATTATTTCGCGAATTTCAGTCAGGCTGGATCCGTGGTTGAATCCCGATGGCAAGGGGGCAGCTACGCCGGGATGCCGCTGGTAGTGGGTTGCCCTTGCAAGTACGGCACGCTCCATGTTCGTCGCCTCGGTGACGAATTCTTGAACGGTCGTCGGTGGGTTGCGTACGAGTCCGCCGAAGATGTCGTCCTTCACGCCGCGCATCAGAATGCGCAGCTTCTTTTCCTCGGTGGCCTGAGGGTCGGCGCGGGAGCTTAGGCGCAGGACGTCTTCTACGAAACTAGTGACGCTCTCATTGGGGCCCTGGGTCCTGGACTGCAGCAAATCTTCGGCCCTCTCTCCTCGATGTTGATTGGCGAATGTTCGCGTCAGCTCGTTCTTGCAAAGCTCCCATGAAGTCAAAGAAGCTTCGTGGTTTTCGAACCAGTGCCGTGCAGTTCCCTCAAGCGAGAAATAGAGGTTCTGCAGGCGCTGTTCGTCACTCCACCCATTGTGGCGAGCCACGCGCTCGTACTGGTTGATCCAGTCTTCGACGTCCTCGTAGATCTCGCCGAGGAAAGGAGTAGGCGTCCGCGGAGCGACGGGCAGGACGACGACGGGCGGGGTGGTCATCGTTGGGATCTTCGTCTCCGGCTTCTGCAGCAAGGATCCGGATGTCGGGAGTTGGACTTCGGTACGGCGGCTTGCTTGGGCGTCGGCGTCTTCTGCGTAGGGTGCCCTTCCGGGCCTGAGCACCTCACTTGGCGGGGATGTCTTCGGAGGGGTACGGTCCACGGGCATAGAATGCGGTACCTCGCACCTCCACCAAAATGTCACGAATAACGAAGTGACAAAACAAAGGAATAACTGAGAAAACTGAAACGTTTAATGGGGCGAACTTGTGCCCAAAAATAAAAGGAAAAAGAAAGATAACAACAGAGCGTCGCGGGCGTCGAAAGCGGCGAAGCAGCAGGATCGAACGCTGAGGCGAAACTGGCTTTGGCTCGCCACGCGAAGCCCCTTATGTTCACGCGTGGGCTTCTGGAATAATCGGCGTAGAAGGTTCGACGCGTCGAACATTCGGGCCTAGAATAAACAACAATGTTCTCGAATTCACCAGAACATTAAACTGAAAGTATAAATAAAATACGCGGAACTCCCAGGAATCGAACCCTGGGCCTCCGCACGAAAGTCAAGCGCGGTAACCACTCGGCCACGCACGCGCATGCTCACCGACGGGCGTGGCAATATGATTGTGGCGTTCATTTTACCACCGGATATTGACCCGGACCAAAACCTTAAGAAATAGGCTGCATTGACGGATCATTCCAGAGGTTTCCAAGAATTTCAAAGAAGTTAGCATAAAAATATTTTATGTGTTTTTGTCTTCATCCAAAACTTCTTAAATATGTCAGCTAAAGTATTGAAAATAATAAGCATCTAGGGATGCGCACCTATTAATGTAGAAAAAAAATGTAACAGCCCCAAACGTCAAGTGCGTAACGTTGAGGAAATCGGAGGATTAGAAAAGCTGGATCCTAATCGTTTCAAAAGTGACTATGTACTTCAAAAAGTATAAAGGAGTGTTCACTCAAGTATTGTCCACAATACGTGATTGAAAGTATTTTCCAAAATAGCACGCATTCTCTACGTAAATCACCACGCATTGAAGCATTGTCCTTACAATGTTGTGTTCGTCCGTTTTTTTATCGTTTGCCATCTCAGGGTTTACAAGATATCGATTCTGACTCCTTTCTTCCTCCTCCAGGATGGGGTAACATACGAGAGCATTCAGTCCATGGTGTACCTCGAAGCCTGTGCAAAGGAGGCGATGCGCATGTACCCAGCTGCCATGTTGTGAGTGACGCACATGTTACGATTTTTACGGGTAGAATAGACACAAGCATGTTGACGTGAGGTCTGAAAGCCTGGCGAAATATATCCAGCACAATGATTATAAATTAAGCGCAGTACCATTTTTATGTAACCACTTTTGCACAATTTATGCACATTTGCAAGAGAGATGTCATTACACTTTATGCAGATACTCATTATAATAAAAGAAATTAGATAAAAGATATAAACTAAAAAAATATATAAGAAATATTATTTTGTTCTTTGGGTGTTGTTCGCTGCTTTTAGACAATATGTTCCATATTTTTTCTAGTAATAAATGCATTATTATGACCGATTTTGAACCACTGTATTCACTAAACACTTCCGTTGTTACCTCATAGCCTGATGAGGACTTGTACTCAAGAAACGACGCTCGCTGGAATCAACTTCAAACCTGGAATGAATGTGGACATACCAATTGCCGGCATCCACTATGACCCGGAGTTCTACCCTGACCCCGAGTCATTCAAACCGGAAAGGTAAGCGTACATCTCTTATTCTTCAACTTACACAATGAACAAGACCAGTTGGATCTACTGAAGGCAACCGTGTTGGCTGGCCAATGAAGCGGTAGAAAGTTCCAAAGAACGGCGAGAAATGACACTACAGGCCACGTTGAGTGTTGAACAGAGTGTGTGACGCCGTTTAACAGGAACCATAATGGATGCATGCTTAGATGCATCAAAGTGGGCTTGTTTTGGTAATGGTTCCTTTTACCTAGTGAACGTTTTGACTGTTTGTGAGGTTTAGTTTCACAGAGTATTCTGCATCATGAATATATGTTATGTGACACGGGGCTGAAACAGTGTAGCCTAAACTCTACTCTTCGTTGTACGCCATATACACACTATTTGCTCCTGAGGATGCCATCATTATAATATACACTCGTATGCAAAATTTTCTGAAAGTTTACGCTTATTTAGGCTGCTTTAGGAAAATGGGAAAACAGTGCTTTCGTTTGGTCAAATCCCGCGTTCGGTATGACATGCTGCCTCCGCGTTATGCCTGATTCACACAGGTGCGTGTTTGCTGGCGGCTTTGATGTTGCGACGTAAAGCGCAGCAGCTTTCGTCGCCATCTTTGCCCCACAAGCGAATTCGCATTTGCGGCTACATGACACCATGTAAACTGGCCCTAAAGCATGAACACATGTATAAAGATCAAGCGAAAATTGTGAGAATTATTGAATTTAAGATCTTAACGCTATTTGTTTTTATGCCAAAGCAAGCGTGATAGCGTGAGCAAGTTTCGACAGTCTGCGCCCCTTAACTACATTGTGGGGCAAGCTGTGTGGATGGGCTATGCGCCAGCGGTGCTCTCCTCTCTTGACGGCCTGGCGCCAATGGACAAACCAGCCCTCTAGAATGAGCTTGCTCGGTGTTGCGTCCGACTGAGAATTCAAGCCTTAAGCAGAATATTGCTCTGCTACGAGTTTGTAGTTTTTTACCTTGATCAACTAGTCGTCACTATCAAGTGTTAGTCAATAAAAGTAATTACCATACTAATCTTTCTGTTCACAGCGTACCTCTAAAGGTACCCCCAGAGGGTCTGACTGTGTCTGCTTGAAATCATTGCAGATTCCTGCCTGAAAACAAGGACTCCCACACACCGTACACGTTCCTTCCGTTTGGCAGTGGCCCGAGAAATTGCGTGGGAATCCGGATGGGGTATCTGATAGTCAAGGTGGTTTTCGCCTGCCTGCTACAACACGTCAAGTTTGGCACCTGTCCTGAAACGATGGTACGAAGCCTGGTTTTTTTCTAGTTCCCCAAACCTTTTCCTTTGCGGAAAAGTATGAGGCTCAGGTTTGAACACGTGACTTTAAAAATTCGTTTTCTGCACCTCCTGCGAATTGTGCATTTATGGACTGAATTGATATTTCGCTTGAATTTATTTCAAAATCACTTCGAACTTCAAACATGTTGCATGCATAACATTTGAACACTAGAGTGGCCGAATAATTAGCCTAGAAATGCTTTTAGTACACGAGCATGCATTTGCGGCTGGCACTCTTGAGTCTAATAAAGGGAAGCTCTACCGTATTTTGTGTCACGCGCAGTAAAGAGATCTTGGGAAGGATTTCAAAACTTCCCTAAAATAAGTTGTCTTGATTCAGGAGTGGAGTACTTTCTGCACCGACTTTCTTCGCCATTTTTTTGTACAAAAATGTATCCATAAATAAAGCTAAACGACACGATTGTTTGGCTGGAAATCGGAGATTTCACTAGGGCTATGCTTATCAGGTACCAACGCAATCCGACAGTCGTTAACAGATATGTGATCTGGCTGAAGGCTAGCGCCTGAATCATCCAGTCGTGTTTATCTGAGCCTCATCATGCCCTCCTCTCTTTCTCTTCTTAAACACGGGGATGTGATATCCATAAAAACAAATCAATCAAGAAGCTAAATTTGGCCTTTCGACTACTCCAGATGGTTTTCCCAACAGCCTACTATGCTTACGTCGAAACCCATCTCCTTATTATCATAGACACAAAGTGTGAAACCTTGCTTTCTATAGAATATTTTAGTGTCATACCAACTAAAGCCAACGCAACATGATCAAACGACACTGCATGAAAATATTTTTAGACTGTTAATGTGAAGCTACCGGTAGCGTAAGGGTTCAAACGAACACTATAGAAAATGTTCATTGCGATTCCCATTTGCTGTTGGAGCGGCTTTAAGTTAGAGAGCGAGTTCTCTATCCACTACGCGCGAAGGTGGCCACATCCTGAAAAATATATTGATGAAAAGTGCTCTGTGGCTCAAGCGCGCCTGTAAAAAACATACGTAAATCAAAAGGATCGATTGGGACTTTGCTTAAATAGTTACAGCTTAAGCAGCAGCTTTATTTCAGTCAAGATGGTAATAGTGAATTGTTAGCACAAGCTTATCACAAGCAACAAACAAGACAATTTTAGGTCTATGAGATACATAATGCTATGACGTGATTGACAAGTTTGAGTAAGGGGTGATGTTTCTTTGTTTTCCAGATTCCTTTGAAGTTGAAACCAAGGTGCCTCCTACCCCTGCCCAGACGACGTGTGATGCTTCAGGTTTATTCGCGATCTTAGCGGTCGGCGTCGATGCTGACGTCTACATTATCACAATCAATATGACTTGAAACACCCGATCTGGTCTTATTCGGCGCCTGCGGTTTGTTCAAGCTCTTTTATCTTTCAATGTGTCAAAGAGACCGAAGGTTGGGACCTCATCTTCTCATTCCGTTCCTTGTTCGGACCATAACTCTCCAAAAACGTGCAGGTACTCCGAAAATGCAAGGACCGTTTCAGCTCATATTGAACGCAATATTGCATATGCTAGAGGCGAGAAATAACAACATAGTTTGCATAGCGTAGAGTTGTATGAACTAATTGTGGTTGAATACGACCAGAATGTTGTCACTGTGTAAAAATGTACAAAAGCAATAATTTTGTGTAAATAAAGAAAGTAACTCATTAAATTTTCTCACGCTCTCGCTTACGTTCTGTTTTGTTGACACTCCCTAGCGAAAACTGCTTTTTGTATAAGACATTTCTTCTCCAATAGCGCTTATGACCAAATATTATCATATAAAAGCATATACGAACCGTACGCGAACATAAAAGAAAGAGATAAGATGTAATAAAAATGTACAGAAAACTTTTTATAAGTTTGGATATCTTATATGATATTATCATGTTCTTATACATTCTTATATGATCAATTGATAATAGGTGCTTATTGGATTAAGCAAGTTCTTATCGAAATAATATTTTTCACTAGGATCTTGAGCAACAGGACGTTACAGCTGGCTTCCCTGAAACGAAATTACTCGCTAGTGTTTAAGACAGACTTAAATAGAAATATTGCTAAAGATGGAAAGCGTGTGCGCATGAGGCGCGATCATTCACGCGGCTTATTGATCCTACACTACAATAACAAGGCTAACTTCAAGATTCGCTTCAATAGGACTCGATTACTTGATTTCCAGCGAGCCGGCTAAGAACACTTTCAAGCCTTATGGGTCGCAACTCCTTTAGCTAGTTTTTAGAAAAGATTTGTAGCTTGGTTTCCCAGGCGTCCGCAGCGTAGCAACCTACACGCGATGCAAGTGGAAAGCCCATAAAGACAAAATGTTTGCCAGGACTGAGCTCTTTCCCACGTCTTTCCGAAAATCTTGGATGCGACGAGGTCGGCCCATTAAGTCTCCGTGCAAATATAACTGTGTTTAAGAAGGATGTCATTGTTCGTAATGGAGGGATATGACCTCATCGTCCTTCGTCGATGACACTCCTTCATAAGGCCACAAAATGGTCCCGCTCCCTTACGGGACATCAAACACACAAACTCGCGTCCTCTACTCATGTCTGTCGCCCCCCCCCTCCCCCCCAAAAAAAAAAAAGATGTCTCACTTTTTAGCATGGTTATAAACTCTTTGTTGGCACAGTACGATTTTTTAAAATTTATGTTGTTTAATTAAACTAACTTCCTTGAGAGAGGGGTCTGTGTTCGAACGACACAACAATAAAAGCAAAACATGACTCACCGCATTCTCAGCAGTGGATTTACAGCTTTGAGGGGCACCCTTTTCGTAAACTCTGAACTCTCATAAATACTTGTTACGGCAGTGACCTGTTTGCCTAACTTAGAATTGCCTGCACAAGAAAGGAAATCTGGTAAACGGCAACGATAGCACAGTACACAAGTATTTTGACATGTTTTACGGTGCACTTCTCTAGCGCAGATCGTCTACTGTTGCATGTACACCTTTCCACACCAGAACAAATACGGCTCAGCATATCACAGGCTGAAAACATAACATCTGTCCCACACCTCAATGCGAATTTTTTAACCTGTATAAAAGGCGGTGAACATTATCATTCAAAATGGGGTTCAAAATAACAAAGTTCTGCACTCAGAGGGTGAACGAATGTGATATAGTAAAAGACGAATATACAGACCCGGCAATTGCTTCACGAAGCGATAAACTATACTCCTTTCACGATAACTTTGTGAACTGTGGAGACTGCGCCCCCCCCCCCCGCCCAACCAAATAAGAGCGTCGGAGAAAGACACGTGAAAACACCCTATGGTCGAGGCCACAGCTACCTCGATGCCACCAAAGCAAAAGCGCCGTCCGCGACAAAACGTAGTTCTAGACTTCTTTTTCTTTTAGTAGTGTTACGGTGAGACTTCTCTGACCTCAGCACGACACGACACAAAAGAAAGAGGAAGACATGTTACTTTTCAACGATACTTAATACGGACCAACACTTTTCCGAGAACAGCGTAGCTTTTGAACGATGTTTGAACGATCGCGGACGTGTAATCGATCGCTTCTGTTCAAAACATCGCCTTGGCTTTAGAACCCGCCACAGATTCGAGGGTAAATTGAACGTATGGTTTTGTCATGAACTGTTCCCGAAGTGCTCGTTACTGTAGCGAAAAGCAGTGTTGAGGCGGTGGACGTTACGAATTCAAGTTGATTCGTTTCGCAGCAGACGACTCTTGGCCAGCCGACGACAGCCGGTTCCGCCGGGTCTCGTATTTGGCCTAGTAGGTGACCAAACTCACGAGTGTCACGCGCCTAGTTTTGAGGCTTTTATTGGCTCCCGGGGGCTGTAGCCTCCACGGTTCGCCAAGTTAACGTGAAACGGAGAATAGTTAAGAATCTAAAAGTGAACCACGGGAGATTGTGGCAGAAAAGGCACGAAAAAACGCAACGGAATTCGGTGTCATTATTTTAGTTCATGACTTTCTTCCGTGTGAAAAGGAGTCACACGGAGGTATAAATGAGGATCAGAATGTGTTTTAAACACGTAATACGTTGAGCCAGGTTTCCTCCGCCGTGTAAATGCGTACCGGCAAGAATATGCAAATCAGGCACGGGAAGTGCACATTAAGACTCGCTAAAAGGTTTATTTCTTGTGCAATTGAGGTGGATTCTGAGATTATTTTCTTGTATCACACGTCTTGATTTGGCAGACGGGGGTGGTGCTTTAACACGTGGTTGCGAGAACATCAAGGCTTGATACATTTGGTGACACCTGGCAGTGCAGTTCTGCGAATGTGGATGAAAACAATGTTCTGGCAATATTGATACACAGCAGCCATCTCTCAAGAAATATAAGTAAACACAAAAAAGAGGGTCTTGCGTCTGCCAACTGTATATAACTCTGGGTAAAATTGAGACAGCCCTTTGTATTTAAGATAGACGGTGTTCGAAGTGTAGTGGGTGTTTGGTGGTCGCGTCAAAGATTGGAATATTGAATGTAACAACACGGAGAAAAAGTGATGTAGTATTGTGCTTCAGTTTAAAGTGAATGCCTAGTCATGTCAGGTTTCGTTCTTCGTCCACTACTTTTGCAATGAATACATACCAACAATTAAGCAGAGTACTCACATCAGCAACGCACCACAGGAGCAGTATCTGTGAGGCAGCAGTGCTATTCAGTATACCCGAAGGAGCTAGGTGTTTCTTGGTATCAGTGATTTTAAGGAGACTTTTGTGAACTCCTTGGTCGCTTTTACTGACTCAGCCTGCAGCTGCCTTTGTTTCGTGGTAAATGGCTCGCATGAAAGCAAGTCTCGTGGATCCTGAGGAAGCAAAATCGATTTATATAGTTACACAGAGTATTTATGCAGCTGAACCAAAATCAGTTAGCGCCACGTTAACTGGCGTTTTGTTTAACTGAACTGACCAATCATTTCCCTGAGTTTTCGCTTAGTTAAAATCAAGCCGAAACCTGAACCTGGTGTCACATACTCAATATAAATATTCAAACAGATCTGACTAAAGGGGCTATATATTATTAATTAGCGTTTATTACAATATATTTAACTTGTTAGCCTTTCTTAGATAACGAAAATCAGCAAAGAAAACTTTCAAAATGTTTGAGGAAAAGAGAAAAAACAGTGACATCATGTAAGCTGCATCAGCATCAACACCATCAACGACAGCCAGTCTAAAGCATGGGCGATGCCTGCGAAGATGGCAGGAGGCAGTCGTTTTAATGACAACACTCACGCCCAAACATGTTCTTCGTCACAGCATTTCCTTCCACGGTTCTTTCTGGCGTCCCTCAGCATTCAGAAACTGTGGGTGTGTTGGTGAGTCTGGGTGCCATGAGGCAGTCGCCGCAATGTTCAACTCGGAGCTCGTACCCAATTTGAAGTTGCCAAGCTCCAGCTAGACGATATACAAATAGCGGGATAACCGAAGTCCAGTCTGCCGAGCAGCTGCACCCAAGTGAAGTTAAGCATAGTGGCTGCCAGCGTTTTTTGTGTCAAATCTGCCCATGTGACCAAGGTACTTTGTAAATTCAAGGTAGGCAGAACTATTTCCAGTTTCCTCATCATCAGAGGGATCCCTGTGTTCAGGCAAGAGAGTCCCCTTGCCACCACAGTTGTGACACTTGACGTGCATCAACTGCTTTTCGGTAGGTTTGAGGAAGACATCAAGCTCTGTATAAAAAAATGCATCCCATACGAAACATTTCAGCGAAATAACAAAAGCCAGGGAATAGTAGACAAAAATGAGGTACTAGGCATTTTCTCGTAAATGGTTTAGGTGGTATACGCTGCTAGATTAGACGCAGCCACAGTAAGTAAAGCTTCTGTTCTAATGGCTGTTCCACCAGCATTTCACATATTTCCTAAGCGAAATTTTCTTGTTTGAGCATTCATACTTAGGTGGCCATCAATATACCCTGACTAAATTGCTGGTTATGATGCTACTATGTCCCCGAAGCTAGGTTAGTATTTGATTCAGTTTTAACTTTGTGCGTAAAGGCATGCCATAGGTGACAAAGTCCAATTTAGGAATTTGACGTTCCAAAACCAATGAAAGGCATCTAGCAAATTCCAGCGAAGGACGAAGAATTAAATGTGCCCACCAGGAGTTTGTTGACGTGCAACTAAGATTTAGGTTAGGTAAGATATTCTCTGTAATAGACCTTTACCACATTGCGGGCAAATTGTCTAGGATTGTCACCCACCAACAGGAGACCTTTTACGCTAGCGCTTTTCATTGGAGCAACCGAGACTGCTTAGCTATACGGTGTACCTCAAAAGAGAGCAAAAGGCTACTTCAACTCGACACGATGGTCTAAACTGGCATTATGGAGACAAACACTGATTAATTCAAGGTGATGGGATTGAGTCTCCACTTACATCGGAAGTTCAGACAGACCTTTTGGGTCGTACTTTACCCCAAACACTGGATGGCATCCAGCAAATCACGAGTATTCGATCTTTCGTGGACATATAACCTGCCCAATGAAGACGCATTGCAGCTGTGAGGCGGGCAGGGTGTAAAGTTTAGAAGCACGCGTAATCGTGATGCTGTGGTAGCTTCAAACTTTGTGAAATCGCTACCCACGGCTTTTGAAAGCGCACTTGTATTCAAAAGACGTATGCAGCAGGTTGTGATATAAGGCCGCCTCTAGGCGTGTATCCCTTGGGCCAAGGTTAACCGACCCAGCCCACCCGCTCACGTCTTGCCGTGGCGACAATCCGCGGCGGCTGATTAAAGAAAATGTTAATCTACCTCACCTACCCGTACACCAAGGTTCGTGGCGACAGAGTGGGGTGGCTAATAACAAAACAAATAGCTAATCTGAGCTTTTAAAACGATCTGTCCATGAAGCATCGTGTGAAGATGAAAAGATATGTCGGCGAGACGTCGTTCGATGAACTGATTGCTACCACCAATGCAAGGCGACTACCAGTAGACTTTCGGGAAAATTATTCTCGCGGCTGCCGGGACAACAGACACTGCTTTAAAATTACCCCTAGTTCTTAATTGCTTGCCAAATTCTCAGATGTAGGACTGCTTGCTATTAGCTCTTCTCATTTCATGTATTGCGGCACGTTTGTACTTGTCTCCGGGATAAACTCTAGGAATTTTGAAAACAATCCCTTTGTTTCTTTACCTGCCGTTTTGCATACACCTGGACGACTACACTTTGTAATGGTTTCCTCCATGTTGTATATACTGAAGCGAAGAAGAATAGCGAGACAAGAAAAACGGTGTAGCTGAAGGCCCTGATACGGGTCAGATTTTTATATAAAGACGCGCGCGATCGTCGTTCTTCTTTTTGGATTCCAGGCTTGTCGTCTTCTTCGCTACATTTGCCCCACGCTTAGGGGCTTGCCATCCCGGCAGCAGTAGTTGTAGAGGGGCGGTCGGGTCGGGCGGTACATACGGTTTCATTCGTGACACATGAACGGTCTCTTGATGGTGACGGCGGCGATCGGTGGGGAGGGGAATGGGTCCGACGCGGTAGTTGACCGGCGAGGTAGCTGTCAGCACTTTATATGGGCCCTGATATCTTCGAAGAAGCTCTGAAGATAGTCCAGGCTTCTTGATCGGCACCCAGATCCACACTAAATCACCATCGTTGTAGGTGACAGAGCGGTGACGGGCGTCGTAACGACTCTTTTCGACGTTCTGGTGCTCAAATGTGCGACAACGGGCTAGCTGACGACATTCTTCAGCTCGGCTGATTGCTTCCCATCAAAGGTTATGTGCTCCGTGATATCCGCCGATAAGGTAAGATAGTATCGAGCGTACATGATACTTCTTCGCGGTTATACGGTGAGCATGAAAGAGGTGAGTTTAAGCCTGCTAGCTGCTGGAGTAGCGGTGTTATAAGCGAAAGTGATGTGCGGGAGAATTCTGATCCCAGCTATCTCGATCCTGAGAGACATACATCGAAAAAGCACCGTGAGAAGCGGCACGATTGGGACGTCTGCAAGTCCATTTGTTTGGGGATGATAAGAGGACGTGCAAAGATGAATAAAGATTGCATTCTCTCAAATGTCTCCGACGAGTTGTGATAAAAAAACTGTTCCTCGACTCACTGAGTAGTTCTTGAGGCGAGCCGTGGCTGCGCAGTATAATATTGTCTAAGAGAAAGCTGGCAACTTCGCGAGAACCTGGCGGTGGGCAGGGCAGCAAGTTCTGCGTATCGCGTCAGATGGTCACCCGCGACGACCACCTCCAACGGTTTCCCTAGATGATTTTGGTAGAGGGCTACACAGATCGATCCCGACCTCGTTGAATGACTTGTCGGGACAAGGTATGGGCGGAGCAAACCCGGCGGACTCTGGAGGTGGTCTTTTTCGCTGCTGGCACAATAAGCAGGAGCTGACATATTTTTGCACGAAGCGACACATTCCGGGCCAGTAACATCGGCCACGTAAACGATTATAAGTCTTCAAGACCCCGAGATGTCCCGACGTTGGATCAGTCATGGAGGCACTGCAGGCAGCTGCCTGGAGCGAAGCTGCCGTGGCACTATACTAACAACCATCGCTGACCGTCTGCTGAACAGTTACGATGAAACAAGAGTGGCCATCCCGGACAGAAAAATTCCTGTGCCTCGTTTACAGAACTTGCGAAGTTGTTGGAGCATAGTAAGCGCCTCGTAATATGCTGCACCATGGGCTGGCGGTAGGGGCCTCGGAGCTGGTAGCAGCCGCACAGCATCCAGGAGAGAGCAGCGAGTGTAATTGGATCTTCGTCCCCGTCAGGAGCAGGCCGTTGGCAATGTGTTGCCAACGTGAGAGGCCGCTCAGCATCTAGATGCTTGAGTCCGGACCCATATGCACGGAGAAATTGTACTCTCTGGAGGCGAAGAGCCCAACGTCCCAAACGCCCCGAGACGTCTTTTCTGAACGATGCTAACCAACAGAGAGCGTGGTGATCTCGTGATGACACTAAAATGGCGTCCGTGCAGGTATGCGTCGAAACTGGGGCTAGCCCAGATAAGCAGCCGGGCATTCTTTTTCGGCCGTAGAGTAATTACGTTCACACTTTGACAGGCGTGACGATCGGCGCATACAACTTCCCGGGTCGGGGTGGTTCGCGTTGCCATGAACTGCGCCTAGCCCATACCGGCTGCGTCTGTGGTGGATCTGCAGCAGGAAAGCGAGGGGTCAAAGCGGCAATGCAGGGATCGCCCGCGAGGAGAGCAGTTAGCTGATTGAAGGCAGACTGGGCATTCTGGAGACCCAATGGTGTTGGGCTTGGCTAGTATCATGCGTAAGCGCGGGCAAGGGGGCGGCGATCGTTGCGAATCCCTGGACAAATCGGCGAAAACAGGAGCAAAGACCCAAAAAGCTGCGAAGTTGTTTAGTCAGTAGGCTGGAATAGTGTGGGTACTCTGCGTACTTGCCTTAATTTTGTCAGGATCGTCGGACACCTTTCCTTCGATACTTCACATGTCCGGAGAACTCGAATTTTCTTTTGTCGCAAAATGGCACTTCTTGGCGTTCCAGTTTCACCATTGAAGTCATAACACACGATAGAACAGTTGGCCGCACGTTCGAGATGTTTTTTCAAACGTCGGTGCAAAAAATGACAATGTCGTCCAGATAGCAAAGGCAGGATTTGCCACTTCAGGACCCTGAGAACAGTATTCACGAGCCTCTCAAACGTGGCCGGAGCACTGCAAAGTCCAAATGGCATCACGTTAAATTCATAGAGACCGTCTGGTGTGATAGCGGCCGGGCTTTAGGTTTATCGGTTTCTTTCGTTGGGATTTCGCTAATATCCGGATTGTAAATCCAGGGAGGCAAAGCATCCAGCGCCCTGAAGGCAAAGCCGAGGGCATCAGTCGATGTGGCAACGGATATAACATCTTTGGTGGTTATCTTGTTGAGTCGTCGGTAATCTACGACAAAAGCGAATATGCTGTCGTCTTTTTCTTGCATTAGGACAACAGGAGAGGACCGCGACTTGAAGTTACTCTCTGATTGCTCCTCGTTGTAGCATCTCTGCGACTTGTTGTTCTATGAGCGTTGTCCTTTCTCTGCTTTGAAAAACCTGCGGTAAGGTCGCGCGACGAATAGGAGCTCGGCTTCGCAGTGTCGATGGAATGTTGACCGGTTGAAGCGGCTGCCCAAAGGTGTCGTCATAAGTCAAAAACGCTTTGTGCACAAGTCTAGGAGAGTTGTCATTTTTTGCCTTTGAAGATCGGTAAGTCTCTATCGATGGTGGAGGAAAGCCGCCCGGATTCATCATTTTCTTTCGTGTCGTCTGGTTGAGAGTGCGTTGGTCTCGAATATTCAAATCGGGCCGTTCGAGGAAACCACACCGCCAGTCGCCAACGTGACGGTGCTGCGAATGGCCTGCTCCGGGATCAGCACAGCCTCTGACGTAAGCGTTAATTACGAAGATAAACGTTGGCAAGAGACCAATATCGGCTGAGGCCATGGGGAACCAGCAAACCTTTGTCAATAAGTTAACTTTCGTGGGCGCGATGGAATAGTCTCGCAGGCAGGGAAGAGCGTCGCAGTGGGCACCAACGACGAACTGTGAGAGCGCAATCGTAATCTCTTGTAATGAGCGGAGTCGGCTGGTCTTGTAGAGAGGCATCTTCCACGGGTCCAGGCAGCGCGGAAGGGGAAAGCCGTGCGTTCCCGCAGCAGTGGCAATTGCATCAGTAGTAGAAAGAGAAATCCCAGCCGAGAATCAGGCGTCATGCGCATGAGGAGAGTACGATAAACTGAATCCAGGCACAACGCGCTCCTGTGTGGAACATGCGAAAGCGGTGCAAACCCCAACGGGGTTTGAGTAGGTGGGATCCTGCAGCTCTGAGGTTACCTTTTGATACGGTGTGACGACTCTTCGAGACGACGACAAATATCCAAATGCATGACTGAAATCGCAGCACCCGTATCAACTAAAGCTTGAACATTTTGACCTGAATTTGAACTATGACGGTTCGATGGGGATGTATGAGGACTTGAATGGTGTGATGATACGCAGCTGGTTTCAGGCTGCGGCGTTTCCAGCTGAGGAGTGGCTCTGCTCAGGCATAGGCGATGTCGATCGCGGGCGCTGTGGTGAAGGCGAATATCGGTTGCAGTAGGTCGCTGAACCCCAGGAACCTTGACGCTGGGGATGACGATCGCCGTACTCAGAAGACTGGTGCGAAGGCATGGAGTTCCTCGGCAGTTTGTCTGAGTTTGCAGACGACTTTGTCAGTTTACGACGACGCAATACTCTTGAAAACATGACCCGTATTCCACAATAATAGCATACAGGCGGCTATTGATCAGTTGGTGAGCAGACTGCATGCGTGGCTGGGGAAAGCCAAACGGTTGAAC
>JAZHYW010007706.1:0-15482 GCA_037355805.1 Ixodes ricinus
TTTGCCGTGTTCCAAATTTACTCGATCCTACTCCAGGGTAAGGGTTTTGTACCTGGCGTTCTAAAACCTACCCGCGTCCAGCGTTTTTCGATCAGTGTTGTCACGTGACACGACCCGCCGGAGTAACTCGGATCCATTTGGGTTAGATTTGGAACACAGCCGTCGTCTTCCGTCACGGGATCCCGCCACTGATCCCACTGAGGTGGCTCTCAGCAGTGCTAAGCCTCGCGCCCGCACTTCGAAATTTTCGTTGGCGATAGTGTCGCTGAATTCTCACGTTGTCGCGCGAAAACTGCAGCAAACGCAAGCCGATACCATTAAGATTTCGTGGCGTAACCTCGGGCACGTAAAACACGGTGCAAAAAAGCAGAATAATTGTCACGAGAAACTAGCGTCGCGTTACTGAGGCCAGCAGCCATGTTGAGCTTTTCTGTTTTCAAAAGGATCGCGATTGGTCCACGGAATCGTGACGTCATGAAAACGATTGGCTGGCGTTTCTCGGCGTAGGAATACATTTTCCTCTGAGAGGCATTTCCGGTTTTTTCTTAGCTTGCAGCCGACTATAGATCATCTGAAGGTGAGATCAACGGAGACGAACCGGCGGGAGCACACTGACGTTTCTGCCGGCTCCAATTTTTGACACTATGTGAGAATGTGCTTGTACTGCCAGCCTGCCTCCTTTATGTTCTATGTATGTGCCGCGGAACCTTAGCGATAGGTAGCTCTGCCCTTGAGATATGGTGTCGCTGGATTTTCACGCTGCATCTGATAAATACATGGTGTTACTTTTAGTGTTTACAGATTTGTTTTTGGCTCTAAAAACCGTAAAAGCTGCGCTAATGCGGTTTTTGCAGGGGGTTATATAGTCAGGCCGACATAATTAAAGGGGCTAATCGTCACGATAAGACGAATAGTTCACTAAAAAGGTGTTAATTACCTTTTTTAATTGAAGCGAAGATTAAATTTAGCTTCCAGTGAAAAACTTGTTGAGCGTCAACAAAAACCACCAAATCCACAACTTTAAGAAGTCCTTGAGGCGGGTGGGAAGCGTAAGCCGTGCGATAGGGTTACTATTCGTGCAACAAGCGGGGAGAAAACGCGGATGATGGAAGAGACGGCTGCGGACAGCTCGGGCGCGTTATATCAACCTGACAGCCTCCGGGCCTGCTTGCTCGAGTGGTAATCGTGGCAGTCCACCATGATTTCCCCGAGGCTCCAAGTCAGGCTAAAATTGACCGATCTGGTGGGTTATCGGCGGCCGCTCACTAAAGAACTATCCCCATTGGAACCATCTGTCTATTTTCATGAATAAAAAAATCAGCAGAACCCATCCTTTGGGAATGATTATCTACGTTAATGCGAATAGCATCAAACGGTGCGGAGTTATGCGCGTTCGTCAGGTGGCCGGCACACTCTAGATACGCCAGCCCACTCTTGAGGCGATTCTAAATTTGTTGACACTTTCACAGCCCTGCGCACGATCTCCGCAGCCCAGCACGTGCGTTTGTGTCACTTAGGAAGGCGAGCAAAGCACGCGCCATACGCACAAACACTCAAAATGGTACCGACCAGACTTTCTGGCGTCTCAGCTAGTCTCAACCAACGGTACTCTAAACGGTTGTTTATATCTTTACCATAGGACGCGCTTACAGCGCTGTCACAGCTACCGGTGCGCGCGCGTTCCATGCACGAGGGCTCATTCCGCTCTCGTGAGGCTGAGCTAGAGGCTCTCCCGAGCGCGGGAGAGGGTGAGCTAGGGGAGAGGGTGAGCGCGAGAGCGGAATAGCCCTCGTGCATGGAACGCGCGCGCACCGGTAGCTGTGACAGCGCTGCAAAGCGCGTCCTATGGTAAAGATATAAACAAGTGTTTAGAGTGCGTTGAATGACTGCCTTCATAGCTGGAGAAGCGCGTGACGCCGTTCGAAACGGTCGCAAAAAAATGAGCTCCCGTGGAGCGTCTTCAACGGCTTTCACCGGCCGTGGTTCATCTGCTGAAATGTCCCAGGATACCTACCGAGTGGTTCTGCCGTCACTGCCCACAGGTACTGAAGTTTTGAACTCTGTATTCGCTCATTGCGACATTACCGGACGCCCGTACAAGATCGACGATTTTCGAGGAGAAATGGAACGCCACGGCGTTCTAAACGACCTCATTGGAGCCGGCGCGTACCAGATGAACCATGTCTGGCTCTTCACCTTCAACTCCCTGACAGCAAAGCGAAAAATTCTGGAAGCCAAGGAACTTGTGGTGAAGGAAAAAAGATGTCTTCTCATCGATCCCGATGAGTGCGAGGTACGAATACGGCTCCACTGGATACCTATTCACATAAGCGACGACACAGTGCGGAGGGCCCTGGAGCCTTACGGAAAGATCAACGAAGTATCCCGCGACACATGGAGGGCGGAAGGCTTCCAGAATGTTCAGACGACGACAAGGCTGGTGAGAATGAACCTAAAGGAAGGCGTCACCAAGGAAAACCTCCCGCACCAGCTGCGTCTGTTCGGCAGCAACGTTCTCGTTCTCGTCCCCGGAAGAGCGCCCCTCTGCCTTCGATGTAAGAGAACAGGCCACATCCGCCGAGAATGTCGCGTCCCTCGCTGTGACAAGTGCCATCGGTTTGGTCATGAGCAAGAGGATTGCATCCGGACGTACGCCACTGTAATGCGACCGGCTCCCGAGGAAGACAACTCTGAATTCTTCATCGATGAAGAAGAAGCTTCAAAAATCGAAGACGGCGCTGGGCACCCAACCACCACCCGTGCCCAAACACCTTCAGGGGCTGACAAACGAGGCGCAACACACGACGAAGACACCACCGCATCGATTCTCGAAGCTGACAAGACAGCTGCCTGCGTCGGAAACGGCACAAACATCGACAAGGCCGCTCCAGGCTCCTCAAAAAGCCAGCGACAGAAGGCAGTCGACGGGAACGACCTCTCTTTGGACGATGCCTCCGAAGTTGACTCGGAAATGGGCGACAGCTCGGATCCCTTCAAGCGACCGCTAGATCGCGTCGAAGAGGAAGACCCCGACCTTGAAGGGCCTGACTGGAGCAAGCCGCAAGGGAGAAAGAAACGCAAGCCCCGAGCTCCACCGGATGGCCAACGAGAGCAAACCTCGCAGTAGGTGGTTGTGTTCACATAGAGAACAGTAACCGACAGTTCTTTACTTTATTTGAATATTTACTCGTGCTTGTCGCCACAGCTATGAATTATGTAAGTTTTGCGTGAACTTGTTGTAAATCGCTCTTTATTACAAACCTCCTCCTCCGCCCCAATAATGTTTGCATCAAAATTTCCCACTTTTTCCACTCTTTGCTTAACGCTGGGTACACTCAATATTAGAGGTTTAAATTCTACCCGTAAACAGTATCAGCTATTACGATTGCTTCACGAAGAGCAAGTAGACTTTTTAGCCATACAAGAAACAAAAATGTCGGAGGAAGAGCAAGTTACGAAGGCGCTACAACCCTTTCTTACTTCGTACGAAGTATGTGTAACGCATGCAGTTGGCACGGCAGGGGGCTGTTTTTTGTTCCTTAAGAAATCTGTCCCTCTCTCTGATGTGAGTCTCATCACCGACACTCATGGACGTTTTATAATATGTGACTTTAATTTGTTTGACGCACAGTGGCGAATTATTTGTGTCTATGCCCCGTGTAAAGCCAGTGAGCGAACCCTGTTCTTCCACGATATGTCACACTACATCAAATCAAATCGGACCACTATATTTCTGGGTGACTATAATTGTGTATGCGATGCAGGTGATAGATTTCCAATAACGCGCAATAACGATGTTAGTGCAAATCGCCTGAGTGAAATAATAGCAGAAAACAATATGGAAGATGTTTTCCACTTATCGAGCGGAACTAAAAAAATTCAATTTACGCACTTCCAAGAATCTTCGAACGCACGCCTTGATCGTGTTTATGTTTCTGCTGACATTGTAGACAACATCAGCTCTTATTGTGTAAAACCAGTGTTTTTTAGTGACCACTGCCTCGTAAAGGTCGCAATTGGCGAAAACAAAATTCCCAAGGCAAAGTTTAATTGGCGGTTGTGGAAGCTGAACACTTGTCTGCTTAAAGACGAAACATTTGTAGCTACAGTAGATGACCTGTTAAAGAAAATAACAGAGCAGAATGAGACATGTCCATTGGAACGATGGGAGCGGTTCAAGGAGCAAGTAAAAATATCAGCAATCGAGAGATCGAGCACGCTGAAGTTCCACGCTCGGGCAGAAGAACGAAAACTGCAGCAGGATTTACGTACTTTGTGTGAGGCTGAATGCGAATGCCCTGGTTGGGGAGCAAAGGACATCGCGAATGTCAAATCACGTCTCGAAAACTTCCAGAAAGAGCGATACGAAGGCGCGGTGGTACGCTCAAGGACACAGCGGTTTCTTTGTGGAGAGCAACCCACTAAACACGCCTTGATAGCAGAAAGAAAGTATGCTTTGTCCAAAGAAATTCTCGAAATAGAGAGAAACGGTACCATAGCTACAGAAAGAGCAAGCATTGAGGATGCCTTTGTCGAACATTATCGACGACTTTTTGAACTCACACCAGAACGACAAGATGACAAAATTGACGAACTGCTGTCTTTTATGCCGAGAATAGATGACGAAACAAAGGAATGGCTGGAGGGACCCATAAGCCTGGAGGAAGTCGAAAAGGCAATAGGCGACCTGCCCGGTGGTAAAACTCCAGGCCCAGACGGGATTTGTTCAAGTTTTTACAAGAAATTCAGAAAAGTACTCGCTCCCATTCTTCTCGCTGTCATAGAGGAATCTTATAAAAGAAAATCATTACCGCTATCTTTTTCTAGAACGCACACTGTGTTAGTTCCAAAATCAGAGGACGCCGACAAGCTACGACGTGTAGAAGGTTATCGACCAATAAGTCTATGCAATGTAGATTATAAGATATTAGCTAAAATACTCAATGGAAGGCTACAGCACGTAATTTGCGAATTGGTGGGTGACCACCAAACGTGTGGCATAAAGGGCAGGACGATCCAAACGAACGTTCACGTAGCTAGAAGCATTTTAGAATGTTGTACAGAAGAAGAAAATCAGATTGCCATGCTTCAGATTGATTTAGAAAAAGCATTTGACCGCGTACGTCATAAATTTCTTTTGGCCATTTTGCGGCACATCAACATTGGAGACGTTATTTATGAAGGCGTACGAATGGCATATAGTGGCTGTTCTACGCGACTAATTGTAAACCGAAGCGTAACTTGCAGCATCCCTGTAATGTCCTCAGTACGTCAGGGTTGCCCACTCTCGCCTTTATTATTTGCGCTTTATCTTGAGCCTCTCTGCTTGAGCGTTGCTAACAACAGAAACGTTCATGGATTTACGCTTAACTCCTTAGAAGTCAAGGTATTGGCGTATGCAGATGATGTAGCAGTTTTTTGCAGAGACAAAACAAGTGTAAGCCGCGTTATTGATTTAGTTAAACACTTTTGCGAAATTACCGGTGCGGCTGTAAATTTAGAAAAATGTGCAGGCTTTTGGCACGGTACATGGGCCACAAAGCCCTCAGAGTTTGAAGGGATCAAGTGGGGTTCAACACCAACGAAATACCTCGGCGTACCACTTCAGCACATGCGTAATCCAAGTGTTTACTGGTCCGAAGCCACAGCTGAATTGAAAAAGCGGGTATCACGGTGGCCAAACCGCGACTTATCAATTTTCGCTAGAGCAACGGCTTGCAACATATTTCTTGTTGCTAGGCTCATGTATGTGCTTCAAGTGTTACATTGCGCTCAAAGTGTTATGAGAAAAGTTCATAGGATATGTGCTACATTCATATGGAAATCAAACTGGGAGCCAATGAGAAGAAATAACCTCTTCCGCCGTATTCCTTTGGGGGGATTAGGTCTATCGCATTTGTTTGTCCGGCAGCTCGTGTCGCGATTCATTTTCCTACGGGATACTGAACAGCCTTTCATGCGCGCGGTATTTCAGACAAAACTGGCCGGGCACTTGCCTTCGTTTTTGGTCTCGAGTCATGGCAAGCAGCCAACAAGAATTGTTGGATTCCTAAGGGAGGTCGTCGAAGCATATCATTTTCTGACGGTGCGCTATTCCAGAGAATATTTGTCTTGTATAACTAGAAAATCTTTGTCCAACGCCCTGTATGACACTCTTTTCCCGGAGCCTTTGTATCGTGCATTGTACAACCAGGAAACCGGTCAGGATGTCCTTTGTCGCGTCAAGAGAATGGCAATCCAGCCACGTGCCAAAAGTTTTTTTTCAAACTTCATACCTCGACGCTCCCCGTGAAAGTGTGGCTTCACGAGAAAGGTATTTTTGTTCCTTGGACCACCAATTGCTTGCTGTGTAAAGCCCCCGAAACTATAGAGCACGTGTTTATTTTCTGTTGGGATGCCCTGTTGTTTTGGGATGTGTTGCAGAGAACTTTGAAAAAAGACCTACAAATTACAGCACATTCGATCCGTTTTCTTCCAATCAATTCCCAGGAACTTGTACCGTACGACCTTATAATGTTAATTGGCCTATACAGCATCTGGTGTTCGCGGATGGCGGTGAGGCAGGCGGACCTTAACCCGCGACCGGTTGAGGCATACTTTATAGAATTTGTGACTCAAATACGTAGTACATATGCACATCAGGATACTGTTCCTCAATGGGTTGGGGAGTGTGAGAAACTCCTAAAGAGCCCCCGATATGCTTATTGAGATGTGCTAATCAAAAGACTGTGCGCTTATCCTGAACGTGTCTCTGTTGTGTACGCTGTAATAAAGATATAAAAAAAAACTGCCTTCATAGCTCTGTGGTTAGCGCGTCTGCCTGCTGATCAAAGGGTCAACGGTTCGAATCCCAGCCGGCGCCGGTCTTTTTTATTTATTTATCGACCCGCGGCGTAAGAGGTTAGATAGCCAGATAGATAGATAGATAGATAGATAGATAGATACATAGACGAAAAGTGCGTGAAGTATCCAAAGAATGCTATTCGCATTAATATTCGCATTAAAATGTATTGAATACATTTTAGTTAATTATCCGACTTATCGTGACGATTATCCCCTTATATTAGGTCCCCCTGGCCGTATAACTCACCCGCAGTGACCGCATTAATGTTAACGTTTACGACTTTCTAAAAAAAAAAAAATAAAATATGTAAAGCGTAAAAAAAAAATATGTTTACAAATTTTCTGTAATGCGAAACTAGAGCGCAGCTCTTGAGGAGGAGGAGGGAAGGGTACGGAGGGGAGAGTAGACCCCTCCTCCTCTTTCTACCCTCTTCCTTTCCCCATCATCCTTCTCCTCCTGTTCCCTGCTCCTCCTCCCTTCCCTCATCCTCCTTCTTTCCTCCCCCTCTCCTCCTGCCGCTGAATGGAAGACGTGAGACGAAGTCGCAGCGTCATTTTCCCCGCTAAATTTAGAGGGGAAACTGAATTCGTGTTAGGTCACGTGACGTCAATTTCCCCGCTAAATTCAGCGGTGAAACTTAACCCTCTAAATATAGCGGGAAAATCTTTCCGCTAAATTTACTCACACCTTGTAATTTTGCGAGATACGTAGCGAGACGAAGTAATACAAGACCGCACCTTGTCCTGACGCTTTTACTCTTTCGTGCCGTAATTTCCGGCAGGCCACAGCGCAAATCTCCGAGGGGCTGTGCCGGGGCAATCGTCTGGGTTCTATACAGCAAGTTCGAGGCGCCAGCGCAGAGTTTACAGCCCGTTGCGCAACAAGCCCTGGACGCGGCACTATTCGGTTGACTGCCGCGCGACCTGAGCGAAGGTCGGCTCAGCGCCTTCGCATTATTACTCACGACTCGTAAACCTTGCCTACACACCATTCCAAAAAAAAAAAAAAAGGGTCCGGTTATATTTTTGGTGTTTGTTCGTATGGCGAGTGATTTGCTCACCTCGCGAAGTGACGAACGTGGGAGTGTGCTAGGCTGAGAAGATCGCACGCTGGGCTGATGACTCGTAAATATTGGAATGGTGTATAGCACTAACCTGACAGTGTGGTGGATGCAGCTTACTCGTCGGGACAGTCATACGTGTACCTTTCACCACGTGGTCACGCTCCCGCGGATACCCACGCAGGCGGGGTCGGGAGCTCAAAGGGAGGCGGTTCATTCGTCAGGAGAGTGCCTAGCTTCCACCCCACTGTCATGTTAGGGGTGAGCGGAGTACAGGAATGTGCGGCGATGGAGGTTAAAGAAGCATTACGCACACCTAGAGTCCCTGAATGTTCCCAGATAACCGAAACTCCCAAGCCTCGTTTCAGAACCGAGTCGCGGCGCGGCGGTCGCGCTCCATGCATTATCCATCCCCAGTATGGTACTGCCCTGCGCGGTCGAAGCGAAGCGCATACAGTGTAGCGTCCGTTCTCGTGCGAGTTCTTCCATCCACATTTCCTTGTCCAGCAAAGCCACCGGTCTTCAAACCACAGGACGTCCTATGGTTTGAAGACCGAGTGACTTCGCTACGTTTCTATAGGAGTTAAGTCTTTTTTTTATTTAATTTCTCGTCAGGTACAGTTCGCTTTTTCGAATTTTATAGAAAAACTGCACCACCTGTGGCCAACGCTGTACAAAATCGTAACGCGATAGGTTAAGAAACCGATTTTTGCGGTCGATTTAAAGAGCCTGGCCGCTCTTTGGGACACGCGGTATAGTACAGCAGATGTAGTTCTATATCGTGCGGAAGGAGGCAAGGAAGTGGCGAGATCGGGTGCGTACTTGGGCTCTTTCGCCGTATTTTTTAACTGGTGGAGCGTGAACAAAAAGAGTGCGAAATAAGAAATTAACGCAGAGGGTTGATTTTTTTTTCCTAGCGACCAATATATTTTGACAAGCCTTACAAAAAAAGTATGTTCTTAGGTTGCAATCTGGACGAAGGATTTTTTGTGCTCCAAAATGGGGCCAAACTACTGATGTGTCGAAATACGCCTCATAAAGCATCTACAGATTTTCTTTTTGTATAAAGTATTAGCGGTGTGACCGCGGATTAATGGTGGAATCTACAATATTTGTATAAATTTAGATATGAATGGTATTTTTTTTCCCAAAACAGGGTCTTAGCCAAAAAACGTAAGATCTCTAGCCAATAAAAAATTTGGTAAGAGTGAGCGGATTGAAAAAGCGGCCATGATTGATGGTAAAAAAAAACGTGTTTGCCAAAACCAAGTTTACGCCCTTGTAGAAAAAAAATATCGATTGTGGCAAATTTACCGCCGAAAATCAAGTCTCGTACAAAATGAAAACGAAAACAATTTCGAAAGGGCTCGGGGACAGCTTACGCGATTTAGCAGTCAATGCGGCGGCAAATTGCTCCGCTGCCGGAAAGCTACGCGCGCCGTTCCATATCATCCGGTTTGTTTTCGCTCAAAGCTTGGAAAGAGTCCCGCAGCGAAAACAAGAGGAAGAAAACGCGTCACAAGAACGCGAGGAATCTTGAGCGAAGGGGTCACATTCTTTTCCGTTCACTTTTCATTACGCTCGGCGTCGCGATGGACTCTTCGACGGACGACAGCTCGTAAGAAAACTGTCAGGTCTGCGAGGTTTTGGTTTCGGGGTTTTCACGGCAGCTTATCTTCCGTTTAATTTGGGCTTGACGCTCGATGGACTTCCGTTCAAACGACACTTCCGGACGACCAGATTCTTTGTCTCGCGTCGAGACGTTTGTTTTGGTTCGCGACGCTCGTGTCGAGAGATCCGCGTTGATTTTTGACACCTGTCTTCAGTGACGCTCGGTTTTCACTCCGTTCAAGCAAAACAAACTTCCAACCGCTGCCCCCTCTGGTGTGCTGAGTGTTGGGTCCGCACGCTATGGTAACCATTCCAAGAGGCATTATTCGCTCACAAATTGATATTGACACGGAATGTGTTTGTGGGCTGGATTTCATGCGAAAAGCGTTACTCTCCGATGTAAAATCTTTACGCGTACTAGCATTACCACACTAAAATAAACTCGGCCATCCGCTACTAGCAGACAGAAGAAAAGCTGTCAGGCTAGTCCCCCCGCACGCTTTCTCTTACCACTTCCCATCAAAGAGAGAGTTGTATTGTTTGGCTGCACATTTCACCACGTACGGACCGATCTCAAAAACTTCATTTGACCACAACGAAAGAACAAACCTTTTCAAATGTTCAACGCTTCAGTTATCCAGTTCAGATTCGAACTTGATTCCAGAAAAAAAATATTTGTCAGCATTTAGGAATCATCCGGTTACAGAGCTGCACTTGCCACTTTTTTCAATACTTAGCAATCTTATATCTTTGTGTTTTTCATTTCTTGAATATTTGTTGTATATGCCCCCGCTTATATAAAGCCCTGGGTGCTTTAAAGGGCGATTTAACGATTTTGTATTTTGCGCAAATACCGCTTAGAACGGATCCCTGACATTAATGACCTGTAAAATACCCGTTCGTTTTCCACCCCACGCAATCGAAGTCGCAAAAAAAACAAAAAACGAGCAGAGTTTATTTCTTTAACTCGCAGCCAGAACAAGCAGCCGGCGTGTCCCGCGCGATGTCAGCCATCATGGTGGTTGGTCGTCGAAGGTTTCGCAAAATGTACGAACGAACGCGAGTGCCCCCCCCTCCTCCTCCCTTGTCCCGGAGATTCAACTCCTGGCACTTGCGGAGCTACCGCGGACTGTTCAAGCTGCAGTACGACCTGCAGCCGAACACGCGTCTGCCGCATGTGCCCCCTTACCATAGCGTGATAGCGTGATAGCGTACCACAGCTCGGAGCGCGTGGAGCGAAAGCTCGCGCTGCAGAATCAAGGGATCCCGAGTTCGATCGCCCGCCCCTGCCCGTTTAGATCTGGATGAGCATATCGTACTGGCGTGCGGTAGTGTATCACTACTGCGTGAGACTCGTTAAAGACCCCAGGCTAGCAGTCGTACTGCACTGGCTACATTTCTCATCATACGGCCAAACCAGTGTCACCGTACCTCAGAGGCGAACAAACCACACGCTGTACAAACACGAACGTCAATTTGTTTTGTTTTTTGTTTTGTTTGGCTACTGCCAGGATTGTGACATGACACTTTTGTGACGTCATCAGGAAGAGATCGAGGTACCATATTTGAGGACGCGGAAAAAGCAGCAGTCAGACACGCGCTCTAGGTTCCGCAATATAACACAATTTTTTGTTTAAAAAAATCACCCCGTTCCCCCACTATCGTTGCAGAGGCAGTGGTAACGCAGAATGTGACACAGCGTCGAGCTAGATGCGACCGCAGCGCCGCCGTTTCTGGCGCCGCGGCAGCTCCGGCATCGTAACTCTGGGAGCGAGACATAGCGGCAGGGAGACGATGAAAGAGTCGCGCCGCGATGTGGCTTCCTCGTGAACGGCCCTGTCCAAAATGCACAACAAAGCAAAAAGAACAAGAACAAAAATTAAAGAGAGCGCGCGCTTGGCAAAGTTAACAAAAGTTCGGAGCTCTCTCCTTTAGGACGTGCTAGGTGTAGAGCGCGTCGCTGCGGTCTCTTTGTGTTTAATCCCGTAATGTAACCTGCGAGAACGACTCGGATCTACTCAAGCAAGACGGTCGGCTGGCACTCTTACCCAATGTCCCAATCATGGAAAAGACGAGTGTGGCGTCACTGTGCGGTTGACACTCGCGTTTTTTTCTTCCGTGCCAGGAGTGCGATCCCGGATATGGTTAGGTGCCAACCATAAAACACGTGCTGCGTTATGAAGGTGTGGGTTTGGTTTCGCCCCGGTGCCGCTGACCGTGCCAGCGGGCAATCTAGCATCGCATTAATGATGCGAGGTGACGAAGTGTCTGCCACCAAACGACTCGCGCACCGTTCCCAATTTGGGACACAAGTGGCCGTCCATCACGGTGTCGGCCGTCCGCCGCCCGACTCGTAATTAGCCGATCCTCTCCACCGCGGAGCCTCGGATCGATCACTGGAGATCCACTTAGGGGGACAGGCGATTGATTGACCCAGTGGCGCGTGCCACGGGCTTCGTGGTGAGGCGTGCGCGCGTGGTAATGCGCCGGCTACCGTTCCCTGTCGGTCGCGTCGTTTTCGAGGCTCTTAGTAGGCACGCGAGCTGAACGGAACGGGACAACCCCATGGGAACCGTGATGGGTTATCCGCGCTTATTTGGGATTTGCTCTGCGTCGCCACCGCGGTGTGTTTGTAAACAAGGTCAGGCCTGCCGCCATTTGCGAAAGACGGCGGGGGATGGGGTAAGATGAGGGGAATGTTTTAGCACGGAATGCGTTTTGGGGCTGGGTTTCACGAGAAAAGCGACGCGTTACGCTCGACCGTTACGCTCAACCAAAAACACACGTCAAGGTCATACAAGCGGTATAGCCCTGTAGTAGGCTATATTTAGGGGTGTGCGAATAGTTATTATTTCCGAATACGAATCGAATACGAATAGCTAGCTTCGAATATCGAATCGAATATCGAATAGTCGAAGGCAGGTGCATTTATTCACAGCATTTTTAGTTTCACATGTCAAAACTGCAGTTAATTTTTCTTTTAATATTTTTTTTATTTTTGAGCTGCAGAACTGCAGTTGATTTTTCTGCATGACAACTTGCGATCTTCCCTACAACTAGAATTTTCGTTTTTGTGTTTCGATTCTCGTTAACACCAGTGAGGCACTGGTGTTAACAAGAATAAAAACACAAAAACGAAAATTCTAGTTGTAGGGAAGATCATAAGTTGTCATGCAGAAAAATCAACTGCTGCACATGTGTCAGATAGGAGGCCCTCCCTTCGATCAGAAACTGCACCCCCAGCCACAAAAAAAAAACTCTCTAACTCGGCACTGAAGTACCAGGTATTGCCAGGTATTTTATGCAAAGCTTCGCCAGACTCCGATAACTTAAGCACCCGACAGTTCGCACACCACTCAACCGGATCACTCTCTCTCTCTCTCTTTAGAAGTGCCTCCTCCGCATACGCTACAACTTCCCATTCTGGAGCTGAAACCACTTTGCTTTCCATTGCACGTTTGGCTAAGTGGTCAAATGCTTGCCAAACATTACTGACGGCGTTGAGCCTTGCTCATTTGACTGCGTTGCAGCTTCCGGCTGAGTTTCTTCAGTAGCATGACATGAGGCTAGCTCTTGCAGCACCAGAACTTTTAGCCATAATATTTTTTTTCTTTTCAGCTTTAAAAATAGTGGACTTGAAGCGCGGGTCCAAGAACATAGCAAGGCATGCTTGCTTGTCCTCTTTATACGGAGTGAACCTTGTCTTGATGGATCTTATCAGTTCTGAGGGATATTCTGATGCCCCAGCACAGTTACCTAGAGAGTGGAGCATACCTAAAACCATAGGAACTTGGGAGGACAAAGACGGATACTTCTCAGCACTGGTAATAATAGGGGCATCAAACAATAGATTTAATGCTTGTACGTATTCAGAAGCATCTTTCCACTATGATGAACCGCGTCCATCATGTCACAGTCCGAGGTGGCAATCTCCACAGTGACTGCTTCGTTGAATTCCATAAGGAGAGACAACATTAGATACTGACTATTCCGTCTCGTGTCCACGTCTTGCACCCGACGTAGTGTGTCCTTTCTCATCTTCTTTTGGCACTCCTCAAACCTTATCTGAGCTGATGAACTGTGCTTGTGATGTCCCACAATATGCCTCACTTTCTTGCACAGGCGATCAATGGCCGGCGAACGGGATCTCACGTCATTAATCGCCATTTGAAGCGTACGCGCGAAGCACGCTCTTTCAGTCCATGGAAGTCTCCTTACTGAAGCACGGATGTTGCGCCCGCTATACGTTACGATGAACTTCGCAGATTCATCGGGTATCACCCAGTCACGGCACATTTCGTGCAGCATAGTTACAATGTTCACAGCACTGTGACTGGCAGCCATGTGTCGAGTGTTCAATGTGAACCGCTTCATCGTGAATTTTGGAGTCAGAAGATGGCAGGTGTAGCTCATGTAACATTCGTTAGCGGGTGATGTCCACATGTCGCTTGTGAAGGCAACAGCGGTGGTGCTGCTTCCAAAGGCACTGTTGAGCTCTGCTTTCGCCTTCTTTCGGGTGTCGTCATACATCCGTGGCACAAGCGTGCACGCGCGAGTGTAGAGCGAGGTGGTAGGCGATAGTTGGGAACGGCTTCTGTCAGAAGTTCTTTGAAGCCGCGGTTTTCCATAATGTTGCAAAGCTGTAAATCAAGCGCCACCATGGCGGCCTCCTTGTTATTGAGCGCTCGCACCCTCTTTCCTGACAGGGGCTCCGTGCGGCGCACGAGGTCCGTCAGCGTCGGTTGATCTTTTCCTGGCGTACCAGAGGTAATCCCACGATACTCTTTCAACAACGCAGGATGTACTTTGAGATGGTTGACAAGGGACGTTATCGTACCTGTGGGTGCTTTAAGCGTTGACTCGCATGCCGTACATTGCGCCATTGATGCCGTCACCCTCGCAAAATATTTCTAAATAGCGCTCCTCTCTCTTCGTTTTGGTGCCGTTTCCCGTTCGTTTCTCCGCTTCGCATGACGGTTCCCCGCAAACACCTCCATCCGCCATAACACGGGTGGGCGAACGCGAAATTGAGCAGTTTAAAAAGTCAGGAGCCACAAGGGAACAGAAACTCGCAGATTACCGCTACCGACACCGACGCCACCAGTTTAGGTTGAAGCCGCCATGCAGCTATGCCGCTGTCAATGGGCCTCACTTACAGAAACCGAAGCCGAAAGCAAAACTTATGCTTGGGAATACGTTCTCGAATATTCGATTAATTTCGAATATTCGTGTAACGACGAATATTCGAAAAATACGAAAGACTTAGTTTACGAATCGAATACGAATAATAAATATATATTATACGATTCGTATTCGAAATTTCGAATATTCGCCCACCCCTAGCTATATTGATCGTTATGACATTGACGTCATTGTTCTAGGTATCATTTTAGCGTCACATGACATTATGACTCGTGACGCGTGGCATCGTGGTATCACTTGGCATTGTGACATCACATGTCGCCATGACGTCGCGTGAAGTCGGAGTCACATGACCTAATGACGTGACGTTACAAGTGTTTGCAACGCATTATGTCCGTCTCCGAGTTTAGCAGATATGATCGAGGCGAGCTTAAATTTTAATAAAACGACCGAATCAAAACGTGACTCTGCTTTTGCCTCACAAATTTGTTTGTAATAATAATATTAACATCAATGTCGTATCATGGCGGAGTCTGACGAAAAGACATACTTACGGGTGGCTTGACGAAACTTCGGACCTTTTGCAGTTGCAGATAGTGGACTTTACGAGGGGAGAAACATGATGGAAGCTTGCATTTAAAAATATATTGTATAAAAAGTTTGTACAAACAGTTCAATAAAGCAGATAATAAACATGCAGAATTTTGTTCACGCCTACATAATATAGACAGTTGAAGGAAAAGAGACATCCACTTTACTGACCTCCGTGTGGGGGTTCTAGTCGGCCTAGAGGGTTTTAGTAAAGGCAAATAAAACGACAGTTTC